>JAQIXG010000747.1:0-28017 GCA_034700105.1 Oconnorella tubifera
TCTAATTAATTTTACGTTTTTATCCATGATCACGTTTTATTGATGGGGCGGCTTGCCGCTCCTGAACCGCTAGTTACGATATATTGTAATAAAGTTACAAGTCCATAACGACGGTTCGAAATTACACAAAAAGCTAGTAGGCCCACTTTAGGCTGATTAACCGATAGCGCTCGTAGCAGCAAGTAGCGTTTTATCAGTGAGGCCACAGTAGCAGAGTTGATAAGATTTATATTTATTTGCTTGTAGGCCGAGATCTGTTTTACAGTTTTACAGACTTTATACAGTATAGTAGCTTGTCTAGACTCAGGTAGATTTGCAGTAATAAAACTAAGACACGATAGCATCGTAAAAATTGTCATTTTTTATTCAGTGAATTGTAATGCTAGTAATGCTCTTTACAATATAACAGTATTAGTGTTATTACATTTTTAAATGTTCTAATTATGCTTGATAAATTTTGCAGTATATGAATAAGGCTTATTTTTATATAGAGATTCTACTTCTTCAGCTTATTCTTGCATGATGACATTTAACTAGATTTATTATAACGATTTCATGTTAGATTACCATTTAATATAGTAAACGTATGCCTTTTAGTAGAGTTACAGTATTTTGTTACTTACATTTCTGTTAAATGTGTGCATTTTTTTACATTTTCTAACGTGACTGTATCACTGTTTATAACCGTAACATTTGCATTCTAGGCTTGCTAAATTTGACTGCAGAGGTTAAGCTTTATGTAAAAGTATATAGGCCTACTTTGTAACTTTCAGATTAAGCAATTAAAAAAACTAGAATGTCGACCAAAGAAAGTTGGCCAGAACACGTTGGAAAGGTAACTTTTTACACAAAAAATCCATCTTCATTTTTTTGTTATCATCACATTCATTTCAATTATTTCTGGATTCTGATTATTTCACAAGTTTGCAATGTGTCGCATCTTTATTGCTTTAGATATGCAGCTGCTTCGTGTCTTTTGTGTTTGGATCATTTATAAAGATCTTCACGATAAGCAATCTTTTATCAACAGTGATGTTCATTCAGTCTAGTTTTGCAGTTTTGAAAATTAAGCAAACAAAAAATTAACATAATGTTTGCTTTTATTTTCAGCTCGGTACAGAGGCTGAGACAGCCATCAAGACTGAACGTCCAGAACTAACTGTAAGTTAATTGGAATTAGCTAGTGTAGTATACTTTTGTTAGTGATAAAAAATTCAGATTATAAAGCTTGTATATCATTTATTAAATTTAATGACTGGTTTAAAGAATTTGTTGCTTAATTTCTTACAGGAACTGAAATTGAAGAAATTTAAACAATTTCTCCTGATGTATATTTGCATTTCGTTAATTACTTAATGGTTAAATACAATTAATATTAATAATCGTTCTTCAATCAGCTGTGTAGGCCTATATTTAAACAGCTTTTTAGTTTATAATATCTAAAGAACAAATAATTAATTCTAATTTTCTCGCTTAATTTTTTTTTTTATATTTTTAGGTTCAGATTCAACCTGAGCTCGGCCCATGCACAATGGACTACAGGACGGATAGAGTTAGAATATTTGTGAATGCTGAGAATAAAGTCACCCATCCACCATGCATCGGATAATATATATCAGAAGTTGAAATATAGAAATATTTCCAACATTTCATACCATTGCAGCAATATAGCCTTTAAATATTAAATATTTTCAACACATATTTATTTTCAAAATGTAATGTATTGATTCAAAAAAAAATGATGTCAATATTTTTATACATTGTGTTAATTTGTCTTCAGTGTTAGGTAGGCATATAAATTATTTGTGAATAATGTTAAGTGGTAGTCTATCAGAAGTTTAAAAAAAATCAGTTATTGCTGATTTATATAATACCACAAAATATAGTTAATTCAAATTTTATATTTACACTGCAATAGATTAATTATTTGGAGAAACCTGTCAAATTCTGGAATTCTTTAGATGACTAACAATCATTTCGTAAGCATATGACTCGGCGCTTGTTTGATTATGATAAAGAGGTTTAGATACGCAATAATTATAACGACTTTATAATGTTATAAGCGCAATAAATGAATATTGATGAATATTGATGACTAAGCAATGTTCATATTATTTTGAATAAATTATTCGTCCTGTACTCTATGCTAGAGATGTCCTTAGCCGAATTCATGAATCCGGCAATAGCTTGCTTGCCTTGATTGTTTTTTGCAGAATTTTTATCCGCGGCTATTTATTGACATTATTGCTTAAAACTAAAACACTAGCTAGGATTCGTTTAATTAATAATATTTTTAATTTATACAAAAGATTTGATATATCCGTACTAAAAATATGTTAAAACAGTTTACGAAAGATGTCTTACTTAAGAAATGAAAGATCTTATGTTTCAAATAGTACAATTTATATTAAAATATAACTGAGTTTAACATTTTTACCTACAATTTTGTTTCGATAGTATTCACATAAAATGAATATCTTTATTTGAATAACCCTTCCACAATTTTACTAATGCTCATTTTTAATAAAATGTTTAAGAACGGTTTGAAATTACACAAAAAACACGCAGGCTTCCTCGCTATGCTGCATTGCCTACTCAGCACTAATAGTGTTAGCTGCAGGCTACAATAACACAATTGAAAAGATTTATGTTTATTTTCTGTCGTCGTCTAGGTTCTATTTTACAATTTAGAAATTTACAATTAAGAAATTTACAATTAAGCTCTTACAAATCGTCGTTATCTAGTTTAGAATAGGTACGATATTAATTATGATATATTGATATAATACTTAATAAATCTTATATTCTTAATAGGTCTTAGTTTAAGGCTCTCTATAAAAATACAGAATTTTTTCTAAACTGATCACTTTTGACACAAATCAGTTTGTACTTAGCCTATAGTATAATATTACAACATTTTTTTATCACTACAATTCTAGCTTTAGATGCCAAAAATATTTGGTTATACCGTAAAAACAGCACCTTAAATCATATAAAATGGCTATTATAATACATTTATATATATAGCAATAATAATTTATTGCGAATTCTAAAATTCGACATAGTTAAGCACAATACAAAAGATACGCAATAAAATACGATTACAAACAGCAGCTAGTAACAGCATTCCTATATGATGAATGCGTGGTCGATGCTCATAAATATATTTTTGTTATAAAGTAGGTTAGACCTATAATTTAGATAGTGGATACCACGTAGAATCTGTTGTCAATATTATGACGGTAGATCATGTAATTAGACTTTTACTGTGATAAGTAATAAAGTATATTTTTAGCAATAATCTTGATTTTCTTTCATTTCTTATATTATATTTACATAATAAAATAAGAATTATTAAACATTTTCTTATGACCGAGCATACATAAAAATTATGCTAAATGTCATTTTTTACTCGTTGATAACTGCTTATTATTATCAGTAAAACAATATTAGTATGATTCATTTTATAACTATCATTTTCTTTATTTAGATTCGTAGGTAGCATCTCTAATATAAGAAGAATGTCTACTAAAGAAAGTTGGCCAGAACTTAAAGGCAAGGTAACTACAACTGTTAGATTTTTTAGCTTACACAGTAGATTATTTATATGTCTCTATCTAATTGAGCAATAATTATAACAATTTTCAACTAGCTAATAAAAATATTAGATAATATGTAACATTAAAAAATATTACCAGTTTAATTTACTGCTGTACTGATTAGCTTTAGATATTCAGATATAATGTATAATTATCATTGTAATGTGTACAATATTTACATGGTAAATCTAAAAATGTGTAGTTTTTTGGTAATTTTATATTTTAGCTAGGTACTGAAGCTGAGGCAGCTATTAAAGCTGAGAATCCGAAACTAAATGTAAGGAAATTAATAACATTTTAATAAATTATTTTACATTTAATTGGCATGTCATTAATTTTGTTCATTTGTTTGCAAATGTTTTTTATCAGGCCTAAGCTCAAAATGTACTTTCAAAACTGTTTAATCTATTTCATAGCTATATAAATTTAATGAATATTACGCACATAATCAAAGTAAACATTTGTACAAGATTTAGTAATTATTAATTATTTAATTGTTTTCTTCAATAAACCGATTTAAAATAGGTTACAAAATTGATTATTGTAGATAGTATTGTTTTTAGCATAAAATGCTTAAATTATAACACTCTTCATTAACTTTATGAGCGTATTTGACACGTTTCATTCAGCTAATAGAATGAATACTTTTATTTATGTGATTTATTACATACATTTGTATGCTATTTTACTCTAGGTGCAAGTCCTACAAGACGGCAGTATGTGTACAATGGACTACAGAACAGATAGAGTTCGAATATTTGTGAATAATGAAGGAAAAGTTACCAACGAGCCCAGCCTTGGATAATTCAGAAATGAATTCACAATTATAAAAAAACTATGATTATTATTACGTTGTGAAGATTTTCCAGGTATTTTTCTACCATGAAAACAATGCACGTTAGCCCTCGCATTTACTTAAAATGATCTTACAAGCTTTTTATAAATACAATTTACTGAATCATATATGTTTGTAAATTTAATTAATTTCATTGTAATCAAAATGTTGATTTTATTAAATAAATATATCAGAATTTTATTTGTCTGTTGTTGTTTTCTCTTTATCAATGTCTTGGAATTTTAATCTTTATAGTGTGTAATTTTATAAATTTTGTATTTTATAGTAAAAAAATCAACAATAATAGGAACCCTCATTAGGGGTGGGGGGATCTGAACTTTAGTAAAATATAACTTTTCACGCAGCTTATATTCTTAAGTTCTTCATAATAAAATAAGTTTTAAAATGCTGTGAATTCGTTCATGAATTGACTTTAGGATAGGAAAGTGTTTGACTTCGGAAATGTTATCTTTTCAGACTTAAGTAAAACTTAAAGTTATATTATATTATAATATTAATTAAACTTCAAGTATGCGTATATATACTAACGCTTCGCTACGTATAGTATACGTTACTTCAGTTACTAAAGCTTCAGAACAGCTTGTTGATCATAACTACTACACAAAATCTATAGTGCATTGTCTCTCAATTTTAATAAACTTAATAATTAACATCACATATCGATAATCTTGGCCAGATTAACTTATAAAACTGATCCATCACGGGTAACAACATTGTAATGGGTAGCAACATTGAAAGCATAGCGAAGCACAGCATTGCTTATCTAGAAAGTCACTGTGTCCTACAGCGGAAACAAAGCGCCTCCAGGCGAATACTGAAATGAAATCTACTTCTATTTGCGATAACATCGATGCTCAACATTTTAACGAACTGTTGTTAGCCTCAGGCGCAAAACTGACCACAGGACACAAAAATTGCGTAGATAAATAAATTTCGAGGAACAATTTTAAAATGTTATTTTTCATGAATATTTTGTGATAATTGAATATTGCAACTTGATATGTTCAAAAAATGTACATGCATTGAGAGAATATTTTACAGGTGTATTTAAAAGAAACTTAACACTAGATATTTACGAAATTTATAAAGTATAGCATTAAATTTTTTAGTATACTTTTATATATCTATTTGCATTTTATCACATATGTTTGAAAGTCAAAAACACAGTTATTGATAGACACTTGGTAATGCGATATACATGAGTCTCTTACGAGAGATTCATGGCATCGCCTTTGGTGTAACTTTTAGCTTTATGCAGTAATATACAGTATCTAATGTATAATGCGGATTGGCATATTAAATTGACCGTCACAAAGAAACGCGTTTGCCCATTTGTCTTCTTTCATCTTCAGTTTGTAAATACGTACTCACTAGACCACTTATTTCTTGTTATTGATCTTTCAACTGAGACTGATCTCTGCTGTGAAGACGATAGCTCTCTGAATTCTTGTGAACTCCATCTTTTCATTGATTCATGGGCACGCCGCGGCAATTAGTTGAAGTCATAAGTCTCGACTTAACGATGTACTTTTCAGTAGCGCGTGCAAAGAACAGCTTTAATATTGCTTCTGAAAATCCGATTGAAGTAAGATAGGTCGAATATGTGTCGATTGCAGCGATGCATTAGTACCCTACTATCATCTACAAAATATTCTGAAAAAAATACTGTAGCTAAGAGATAGTGTGCCTTATGCGATAAAATTTGTTATAATTTAGCTATGTTTGCTCGATTTCGAGATTGGTTAGTATTAATTTAAAGCTTCCTGAAGCGCTGTTAAATAAGGATTGTTTCTGAAATTAAATAATATACCAAAATTAAATAAATCCTTATTTTGCACACCATCAAATTAAGACAAACGCATCATATCACAACATTTCTGTGAAGAAAAGTGCCGCGTGTTATATGACCGTTATTTGAAATAATAACAGTAAACATCTCAGAATCAACGCAAAATAAGATTGATTGTTTTCGCTTGATTAGTTCTGTTACCGTGAAATATTCGATTGGATTGAAAGTGATAGACGCGTGAAAGATGGATAGCACTGGAAGTGATTTGAGAAGAAACTAGAGAAAGTGATTGATAGATAAGAGAAAACTTTTCTCTTGCATATCGCTCCGATGTCAATACAACGATACGGGTCATTCAGCTAACATCTGTTTAGACGTTGAAAGATGAACGCACAACAAGCTATTGAACGTGTATACTATTTCTAACCTGCATATGGTCATGATATACATACTGCAGAGACAGTCATACATAAGAATGTAGGACATAAACCCCCCCCCCCCCGGACATAATCCCCCCGGACATAATAACTTAATTAAAAAACACATTATGAGAGAAATTTTATTCTAGCAATATTTTAAACCGAACACATTAATTTGAAAATTAATTGCTCGAGTGGCATATGACAAGACTAGTGCTAGTATTAATTGCTAGAGTGACATCAATGCTGCGATCCCATCACATACTTATTGAATGGATAAGACCACCTTAAAACGCCGTAACAAATTATATTAACATTGTTTGAAACATTAATTGCTAGTGTTGATTATAACTTGCTATTTTATTATATATAGCACGTTTACAAACTTCATAATAGAAATGTCAAATTTGTCACGCTAATTTTAATTTGAAATAAAATTTGGAATAAAATTTAAAATCTTTCAATTTCATTACAGTCTGATGTCTACAAGTCAAATAAATAACGATATTTAAAGATGTCTCTTAGAGCGATAACTTTAAAATGTTTAAACTAAAAGTAAAATGGGGGGGGGGGATTATGTCCGATTACCTTACATAATAGTGTTCGAACATGAAGAAGTTAGCAATGCTGAATCGTTTTTATTATGTAATTAAAATCTTTTAAATTTAAAATATTAACATTAAGTAAAACATCACGACAAATTTCATTGGAACTGAGATTTGATATTTCATTTCAACTTTATGAGTCTCAGAAATATTTCGCTTAAAAATAGTTAGCCAATTTCAAAAGTTTGTTTAGTAAAAATTCTCCTTTCTTTGACGTTTGACGTAAGCTTGCATTATAGGCAATTTATAGTTGGTATATTCTAGCAGAGGCATGTTACAAGTAACTTAAGTATTGGCATAACTTATGTTACAAGTAACTTAAGTAATGGTATAACTTCTAACAGATATTCTCCAAGACATAAACAATACTTCTGAAGTAACCGGTCAAGAATTTATCAAAGCTTTGTGATCACACCTGTGATTTTTCTTGTCTAAAATCTAAAATCCCGCAAGAGCTTGTTTACTAAAAGAATTTACGCTTTATCCACCTTCACTAATCATGTGTCGAACATTAATCTTCTGTCAGACGCCTTGTGGCTAACATGTGTTAATTAGCAAAGCGCTGAGTTTAATCACATACTTTGCTTTATTTCGTCTTAAGAGAAGTTTGTTCCTATTCGCAAGCCTTTCATCTGTAGATAAGAATTGCTAAATAGTTACTAGACGATGATGGTTAATTACCAGATTATTACTTTGACAGTTCATGCGTGCACGTTACGCCATAATTATAAAGTAGGTTTCAAAGACGTTTCGGGAAAAGTTGTGAGAGATTAGTAATGATTATAGTATTAGAGTAGAATTATAAATTTAGGGGTTAACATTTATTAAGTAATTTAAGTGCAACAAAGTAGATTACAGTATGAATTTTCTCCATGTTTGTAAAGTAAAAAAGTCTATCACACTTGAGAACCAACAATTGTATCTTCACATTTTTTAACGTTTAATGGGAAGCCTTATTTTTTTAATCGGATACTTTTAATGTAAAAACTGCGTGATCAATTTTTAAATGAATTATAGTGAAGTCTGTAAATATACACTCTACAGCGAAATTTCGAGTCTATATGTGTTTAATAGTTATAATTCCCGCTAGTGATACATTATATGCACGAATACACACAATGTAGAAGAAATTATGAATAGACGAACGCCGATTTCGTACATTAAAACTTAATTAAACCATTAATTAAGTTAGGATTACAAAAATACAAAGGCATATTACATCATGATCATTTAAATGCAAATTATTTACTTGTAATGCACTTAATGAAAGCAAGAAGAAGACGGCTTGAAGAAATTCATCCTGGTCATATATAATAGCCATTATGTAACAGATAGTCAAATGCACTTGCATACAAATAGTTACATTATTAAAAATATAATTTCCATTGATAAAGAAATTTGCAATTTCAGAATCTCATTTAATACAAAAATCTAAATATGAGATAATTAATCAAATCATATGTAATCGTATGCTTTATTAAACATTAAACTTTCAATATGCTGCTTTTAATAAATAAGCCAATATGGTTTCTTTTAAACAACAACATTTTTAACATGTAATTATAACGCAACGTTACACGTGTGTTAGTGATAAATATTTTCTTGGTAAACTGAATACAATCTTCAGCAATGATCAACCTGCCACGTTCTATCTCGCTTATTGAATTTTTTCGCTCATAGGATTTAAAACAAACATTATTTCTGGCATTCATTATTTTTTGAAAGATTTATCACGCAGCTTCTCGCAGTTTTATAGTTAACTTATCGATCCCGTGCCCGCCCGTAACGCTTCAAGCAGACGACCATTTAAAGCAGAATGGACGTCTCGTTGCGAATGTAAACAAGCCTCGGTATTGGTCCGTTGAGAATTATAAGCGCCGCGCGAATATTTAGCCGCATTTAATATCCAGCTCAGTGAAAGTTTCTAGCTTGCATCAACTGTAGTGTCATTCTTTTATATTTTTTCATCGCGGAAGCTGCTGTATTTTTTCATTCATATTTGTTAATAATAACATTATGGAGGCTATCAGATTCTATTTTTTGTAACATAATTGTTTCAAATTGTAAGAGTAATTATAGAGGCGAGGGTTTATTCATAGGCGTTAAGTAGTTTACTTTGTTTTAGTGCAATCTTGAAAGTCAACGGAAAGCAGCTATTAATGGATCGATGCAATTTAGGATAAAAACGTGAATCGATTATTTCTGTCAGGTCAGGAACGATAAAACTTAAAAGGAGATTTTGAAGTTAAGAGGTAGGTTCTTTATTTTTTGCATGCTGTATTGTGAATTGTAATTAATTAATAAATTTAATTAATTAATATAATTAATTAATTTAATTTAAAAAAGAATTTGATTCTTGAGTTATGCTGGATAGTCTTACGATTGAAATTGTATTTAAAATGATTCCGATCACTAATCTTAATTCTTATATAATGAAACAACAAAGTATAGTATAGGCCTACATAGTGCAAAAATTATGTTATAAGTAAAGTTACAAAAATGTTACATTTCTTGCTGTCAGCGTTTTGCAAACTTTTACTATATATCACATTTTATTTGCAGCACTGAAGTAACTTAAATTTGTTTAAATATTTCAATTGTCTATGCGTAAGCCTATATTAAAATCTTTCGGTAAATAATATTTTACTATCGAAATTCGAGTTAACATAACTTGTGTAAAGAATATATAAAAACGTTTGGTATAATTCGCACATGTCCAGTTGTTCCATTCTACTCGAGAAGTAATTCAAGCGAGATTTTAAATCGTGTTATTGATAGAGGAGATTGTGAGAATGAAACGCATGTAATCTAATATGCGAGGGATATAGAAATCTTCACCAAAAACTTTTCTACTGTTTTGAAATGTGATACAATTTAAATCTCTAGTATCCATCATCGTCTTGTCTTCTTTAACGTTTTCGTTTATGTGAACTAGAATATTATATTGTAAATAATAATCATTTCTTGACCAAACTTTGGTCTTTTTTGTATTTTGTGAGATACACTTACTAGGACTATGAAGCAAAATCTAAGATTTATTTGACGATACTGGAAAAAAACTGATTTCAAATTTTATAAATTCTGATAACATCTGATTTCGTATCACCGACTGAAAATGTAATTATTTTGCAATATAGTTAATTTTTTTCTAACATTTGCACAGAAACTTTTTACTTCTTTGTTGCAAATGCAAAACATTTTTAAACACGAAACTTTGAGTTAAAATTAAAACGTTTTCTTAATCAGTTTCTAGGTTTATTCTTTTTATTCTATTTGCTTTTCTATTCTAACGGTCGTTCGTTACAATTTGCTTGTTTGCCGCTGATCCGTGACCGCGCACGCCACGCTACAATGATACCTCTCTCTCAGTCACCCTTTCCCTCTTTCATTATCATATTTTGATACAAAGATTCAACCGATTCCCCCACACCCTCTCCCCCACAATTTCCTCCCTGCTTTTATAAAGTCGTGTGTCACAACGTTTTAATTGATCGGTGGTAACAATGACGATCAGCGTCTACATATATAAGGATTGGGGAAGGGGCTGTGGGACGGTATAAGTCTTTTGTATTGGTTTTTGACGCTTTGTAGCAATAAAAGAATAAAAGAGAACGAGTATACTTGCAAAATCTTTCATATTTTTTTTGAAAAATACTCAGGTGATGTGAACTATTTCGTTAATTAGGGGTGTAACGACATTTTAAAAGACTCATTAATTGTTTAAAAAAATCAATTTATCTACTGGGTAAGCAGTTTGTAAATTCCGAATTATTGAACGGTTTTCTACTTGTAAAATTATTAAGATTGAAAATATTTTGAGAATTCAAATTTAATTCATTTCTTAATTGATTATATAAATGCTAAATTGAAAGCAATAACAGTCTGATACATTTATGATCAGATATATTGCTGCTGTCAATCAAAATTACTTTCTATGTTATGTTTATAGGAAACTCTTTCTTTTGTTAATATTTAAATTTACAAAATGCATGTATAACTCCTATTCTGCTACATCATTGTATTTTAATAACAGCCACGAAATTATTTTTATTGCTTATTTAAAGTCGTTTTTTTATTTTTTGTCTATTTAAAGTAATAAAACGAAATGCAGGAAGTGTCATTTATATAACCAAGGGTTAGCTCTAATACCTCACAACATTCGTGTCACTTTATGATCATTGCCGCAAAAAAACACAACGTACTAACAACACGCGACCAAGTGAAACTTTTCATTGAGTTGTAAAAGCGCACAAGATAGTAATAATTTATTTCAAAATATCGTGGCAGTCGCCCATTGATGTGGCTCTCACAATATCTGGGATGTGATTGTTTGGCGTGGGATCGTAGAAATAATGAGACCGGGTGGGCAGCGGTAGAAAAGATTCACTCAGCTGTGGAATATGTTATTATGAACCATGTGACAGATGATGACATAGCTTGATGACAGATTTAGGTTTTGCAATTTATGATAAGGAGAAAGAAAGTGAAAAAGAGAAAAAGACTGTAGTGTAGAAAAGAGGCGATAATGGATAGTAGTAACAGTGGAAAAATAAATTTATTCAGTTTTATTTGTGTTTAAATTTAATAGAACGTGTACTATAATGTCCAATAGAACATTGTAATATATTATCTATAGTTGAAGAAGATTTATTAAATATTAAAATTAGTCATTTTCTGACATATTTTTCATTGTATATTTGTCAATTTAAAAAGTCACACTAACAAGAAGTTGTAAGAAACCGAAAAGTAAAAATACAATGATATAATAAAAACAATTTCAAATTATTAACAATAAACTTAGAAATTGTGAATTGTGTAATTTATTTCGTAATTTATCCCTATTCTTCAAGCTTATTCTACTTTAATATCGAATAAATGACTATTTTACAATCGCAGCAATACTGAAGTGCTTAGATTTTATAGTATTGCTAATAGCAATACTATTAGCTTAGATTTTCTTGCCTTTATACAAACTTCAAAGACACATCCTATTCTCCAATCCACGCTCATTCAATTTCTTCGTTTTATGAAACTCGCAATCCACTTCTTTCCACTTATCTTATTGTGTTGCCCTGCTTCGAGTCCCGGTCAAAGGACCAGGGGTTTAATCGATTGCAGATTGTGTCAAGCTTTGCTCGAGTCAGGAACGCGTCTCGTTATTCGCCTCTAACGTTATTGTGACTGGATGAATTGCTGCGTGTGAGAGAGAATCCATGCTGTGTCTCCAAAGTTATTGTTTTGAAAATGTCTCCAATAGACATCTTGTCAAGACAATAAAATCTTCAGATTTTATTGTCGTGACAAGTATTCTGCCCTACAATTACTAAAGAAATAAATTGAAACAATTGCTAAATAGATTTCATGCTAGAATAATGTTATGACGCGATGTGTCAGTTATGTTATTTTATTATGAGCAGCAGTGCAAAAGATAGCAATTTTTTTATACTGATATTTGATTGAAAGAGTTTGATTCCTGTCGAAAAATTTATCTTTTATTTTCTAAAGTTCAAGTTGTATCCGATAAACTATTGTTTAAATGCGAAATAAATGATAATATTGTTAAATTTGGTATATTTGAATGATAATGTAATAATGTAAAAATGTAATATCACTAATATCCATTAACAGCGCTAAAAATATTATATTTTCATAATTGCTGCTATTCAAATTTACTTGTTCATATAATGTTATATCTTTCTCAGTTTGAAATGATTCATTTAACAATAACTAAGCACTAAATCTATTTTAAGAACTAAAACCAACATTATAGCACGAAACACGTGATCTCATTTCTGATTGGATATAATTCTTTACTATAATTAGATTTAGGCTTTTGTGTGCAAACAGGGTGGTTTATTTTTACTTCTTTTTATTTTACGCTATGAGAATTTTCATGAGAATTAGACACAGAGTTTTCACTTGCTTTTTATGATGTAAGATGAGTTCACAGAGTTGTTATTAAGAAGCTTTCCATTGCGGTAGCCTGTCATAGGGTTAGGCTTCGTGGGAGAAATTTACAACCAGTGATCCGAAACACTAACAAAAGCGACGGCTAATTGTTTGCATGCACTTTTGTTGCAAACATATCAGCGAGTTTTTATATAGGAATCTTAATGTCGATAAAATTCCATTGACTGATTAATGAGGTTCTTATATACAATAGGTAATTATATGTAAAGTATTCTCTTAATGATCTACATTGTCATAGTTTTGTACAGTTACAGCAATGCATCAAATTATGATGAATAGATTCTGGGTCAGGTTAAAAAATTTTTTTTTCTGTATTCAAATTATGAGAAATATTAAAAGTAACCGATACTATAGATTGACATTTTAATTGCAAAGTGAAAATCTATTTGAAGATGAAAAGATTTTTCTATGAAAAGATTTTCAATAATCAACAAATTAAAAGAGACATTTGAGTGTATATTGTAATAACGAAACGCTGTAAATTTCGTTTCTATAGCACACAATTTTTATACCTAGATATTATAGCCATATAAATGTTCTAATAACCTATGGCAGCTGTGTATATATTACAAATCAGTGCTTATTTGCTTTAATAACTATGCGATATAACGAGACTGCAAATAAATGAAGCATTTTGACGGTTTACTATGTACACTGAGAAGTCGGCTGATCGCTCTTCAACGAGATCAGATGTCATGTCATCAAGCTACAGTTAGCTCAAATCTTTTTAAAACCATTTAAAACTAAGTAAGCTAATAGCATGCAAAATAAATAGTTGGTTTTATCCAGTCACTCTTTGCGGCGGATTTTGTTTGCCGAATATACGGCAATTCTCAACCGATGTAAATAGATGCAGTTTCCAGTCTAGTTTACGGCATGTTTCAATGTTGAACGATAGATAATCTTGACAAGCGAGCAACTTAATGAGCCGTGACTGTATTGATTCATGTTTGCAGCGTTATGGTAGCCGGTTAACATCATTATTAACGTGTTTATTTACAAATGTTTAACTTTTTTCAGTGTTGTTAGTTATTTCATTAATTCTCTAATTTTTCCTTCATAATAATGTAAGTAAGGTGCTTATGTTGCTTGAGTAATTTTGATTAGAAACAACAATAAGCAAGTTAATGGATTGTTGAAAGCGCCTGAGGGCATAAACTGTCAGATTAAATTTATCAGTTTCTAGTTTAGCTAGATTAGTATGAAGAGAAATCTATACAGGCCCAGTCTCTATAAAATCAGTCAATAGGTTTTCTTATTTTCTCTATAGAATCAGTCAATAATTTATAGTTTTAATAAATATTAACACAAAGCGGATTAGCACAAATACACTATCATCAAGAAAACTCTACATGTAGATTATATACTCATACATAAATAATGCACCGATGATATATTCGCGTTGACATTTAAATAATCGATGTCAGATTATTACAACGAAGGCTGTCAGCCGAAATAATTGAAATTTGGCTGCGACTGCTATTAATCTCTGGTAGCATTGAACCGTTTCGTGCGTTACCAAGAGTTACCCGATTTCCGCATTGTGCCTCCAGACATTGTGTTCTATTCGTACATGCTCTTTCTACCTCCCAAAATTCTATGCAATTTTTATTTCAATGAAAGCTCCATCGATTACACTATTCAATGGCGCCCCGGTATAGATCCAACGTGAACACGCTTTAATGCGTCGCAGTTCATAAAAATGATCGACATAGAGTCCGCAGACTGAATTTTAAAATAAGATATTGATCCAAAATAAACTGTTTTAGTATTTAGTTCTAATATCTTGTTACTAAAAATATTGTTTTGTGCTAAAGCAACAATGTTTGATAGTTTCTGCTGAGTTTAGGATTTAATTATACAAATTGTATGCTGTTTTGATATTTTATAGTTCTTTAGTTAATATTTGGTTATAAAAGTCGAACTATTAAAATAAATCTGCTATTGTTAATGAAAAATAGTATTGATTTCTGAAACTTTCTATAAATTAGTGGTATTTGTAAATATTTAGTAATACTTCAATTACTTTTATCTTTATTTGTTGAGTTTAGTAGCATTTTGTATAGGCTGTCATTTTTTAATAATAAATGCTTTAAAATCAAAGATTAAGTGATCTTTGACGAATTTGTGTAAATGGCTTCAGGCTATATATGGCTTCAACTATATATTATTAAATATAGTTATCTATAGTAATAGCGTTAAAAAAAATTCTCAAACTTTTACAACAATTTAATGAAATTTCTTTTTCATATAGTCATAAAACCTTTTGAAAGTTAATGGTGCTCTGATAATTCTGAAAATGTGACTGAATATATGTGCTCTGCAGCGGCAATAAACTTTTGACGTACTGTATGTTACAATATATTAACCGATGTGACGTTGTATATACTATATACATTTCAACACTCAAAATATTATACAAAATCAGTAGATTTAAAGAAAGTCTGAATGTTATAATTTACATCCTTTAATATTGTTTAGAAGTTGCGTGATAATGCTGCGAAACAATTTGTACAACAGAATAACAACGCAGACGTGTAATTAAATGTTTTCAAGTTTGTATTATCACGCATTTTAACAGGTGTTTAACTCAACAGAAATCGCATCAGAATTAAATTCAGTAACAGTTACAACAACTGCGTATAAGTTTCTTCAACATGTCGACACAGTATCATTACATTTTATATAGGACCTATGCTCTGATGATGCTGTAATAGCTAACATTCAGTTACAGTTTCACTGATCATAATGTAAAATTGAGAAAATTTTACGCAGCAATGTAAAATCGATAATAATTCATGGAAATTAAATACGTGCTGGTAGCAAAATTACAGTAAAATAAAGATCACAGATCATAGTTTATAGGTTGTAAAATTATAATATATGAAGTCCATTAAATTTAAAAGTTAATAAAGTTTTATGAATGAAAGTGTTTGCAAGCACTGTCTTAGATTGTTTTGTGTAAAAAAATTACTTATGAAAAAAACTACATGCGCATTAATTTAAGGAAGCTCTTTTTTGAATAATTATTATTATAACGTGTTTCTATATTATTCAATATCCAATTTCGTCCGTAAATGTACTGAATGGCATTAGTAGTTATTGTATTTAAAATAACATTAAAAGAAACTAGTTTCGTAATCTTTTTTTAAAAACAAGTACAGACCAATTTTCTAGAATCAATGCACGATCACAATAATTATTCTCGCGACAATTTCACTAGTAATTTTTAAAGTCAAATGCATGGACATCGTCAATTTTCAAATCAATGCCAAAAAATCTGTTCATCGTTAACTTATCAAAGAGAATTTCAGCAGAAACTGCTCGAAACTTTTAATCAAAAAGTGATTCTTAGTTACCCTTCGGTTATAAACGATGAACTTCTGAGTTCAAACTCGTTTTTAAAAACAATCGATCGAGCAGTGTTCAATGTCTACAGAATCGCAGTCAGATCCCCTCGGGCAATTTTGCTAAAATAATCGACTGGCACTAGTAGAAATCTAATTGAAAAATGTTGCTTCTCGAATCAGTTAAAAGATAACAGAAATCGTGATGTATGGATGCGAAAAGTCTGAACTAAGAAAATAGCATTGTAGGCGTACAATTGAAATCAATCACGAAAAAACAACAGATGATGAAACACTTTAAGATTCGTAACAAATATACCAGTTTGTTTTATTTTTAGCTTTATTTTTATTTTTTTTTTAGAAGTAAAAGACACTGTAAATTAGCAAAAAATTGCTATAAACGATCAGTTTAAATTAAATACTGAAACAATAACATGTAAACTACTGTACACAAAAATTCATTTTTAAATTTATTTATTCATGTATTTGTGTATTTTTAGGCTTGAAATAAAGTAAAATATTCTTTATTGTATTTCAGAAAAGGCTATTTCAATATTATGACAAATTGAAAAACTAAAGAAGATGACTACAGTATGGTTTCTTGTTTTCATATCGGTTTATATGATTGGTCAAACGCAAGCTGACGTCATTAATTTCAACACAACAGAAAAACAGCCAATTGGTACAATTGTTGGTAGTGTGGTGGATGCGGCTGGATTGGAAAAAGTCTACAGTCAGAGTGATCTTGATAAAATACGGTTTACAATTATTCTTCAAGATCCGAATAAGAATATTTCCTTGGATTATCTGAGCATTCAAAATCGAACAGGATATTTACAGGTATAAGATGTGTGCTGAATTTAACTGAAAGTAACAAATATTATTGTAATTGTTGTTACTACTATATCATTATCTTGAATTATTTTATTATAAGTTTTTCCGTAATAAAGTTTGACTTTTTTATTTAGCTTGTTTGTAAAGTATTGCATTTTATGGACATTTATTCAATATGTTAAACTATCAAAATTTTAATATTTCTATATTATATCTATATTAAAATTGCGACCAGTAGTGAATTTTATTTAAACTACATTGTGTGTTCTATATTAAACAGAAAACAGAAAACAATTCACATTTAAAAATAAAATAATTTATTTTCAAAATAATTCATTATTTAACACTAAAGATTTTAAAATAATAACATTGGACTTTCCATTTTACAGGTTAAAAAAGTGATCAATCGTGATGATCTTTGTCCATCCCAAGTAACTTGTTCCTTTGACTTCGATGTCGCTCTAAGTCCCGGTGAATTCTTTCGCATCATATCAATTCACATCGATATCATTGACTTAAACGACTTTATTCCCAGATTTTCTGTCAACTTTACAACTATCCAAATCCCTGAGTCTGTTGTCCCAGGAAGTGCTTTCTATCTACCCAGTGCTGTTGACTATAATTCACCAATCTACGGAATTCAGCGATATGAAATAGCTCCTTCCTCGGAAAGCTCAATGTTTTCTTTACAATGGTCTGGAAAAACATTGCAGTTGATTATTAAAGATTATTTAAATCGAGAAGCAACCGATGGTCATTCACTGACTGTTATAGCCGTAGGCGGAGGATCACAGCCTCTCTCTGGATCGCTGAAAATCTACATTAATGTAACTGATGTGAATGATAACAGTCCGGTGTTTGCGCCGGAATTCTACAGCTTTGGAGTAGAAGAAAATTCAGAAGCGGGTAAAGTTTTAGTAAGAGTCACTGCAGCGGATGCGGATCTGGGGGAAAATGGGAGAGTTTATTATTCACTTGGTTCAATTTCACCTGATTCTTCTGCTGCTAAGTCTTTATTTGCCATTGACAGGGATAATGGGACTATTACGTTGATGAAAGCTGGACTGGATCGTGAATCTGTCCCATTGTATACTTTGATTGTTATTGGTAAAGATGGTGGGGTACCTCCTTTGTCTTCTTCTGCTACTGTATTGATAGCAATACTTGATGTAAATGATAATGCTCCAAAAATAACCATCAATACATTGACGACTGATGGTGTAATAGCTGAGGTTGCAGAAAATTCAGATCCTGGGACTTTTACTGCACTTGTAACTGTTACAGATGCTGATCAAGGAGATAATGCGAATGCCTCTTGCCAGATTATTCCAGAATCGAATAAGTTTGGACTTGATTTAATTCAGTATGGAAGATATAAGCTTGTGACTTTAGTGACGTTAGATCGAGAAACTGAGTCGAATTACAATGTTACTATAACATGCTCTGATCATGGGCAGTCGCCTTTGTCAAGCTCTGTGAATCTTCAAATTCAAATTACAGATGTAAATGATAATTCACCAGTGTTTCAAAACGCCACTTATGAAGTGAATATTCTAGAAAAACTTACTCCCCCAACTTATATCACTAAAGTTTTTGCAACTGATGCAGATTTAGGAGAAAATGGTCGAGTCAGTTTCTTGCTAGGAGATGGTTCTCCACCGGAATTCTACATTGATCCAAATACTGGTGTACTTCAATCAACAGCATCGTTTGATCACGAATTAATACAAGGGTTTACTCTAAACATTACAGCACGTGATAATGGGCAGCCACCATTATCATCATCAGTTCAATTATACATCAATATCATTGACATTAATGATGTATCACCAAAGTTTGTTCAAAATCTTTACACATTTGTTATAACTGAACATCTACCTGCGAATGAATTTGTTGGAATTGTTAATGCTCAGGAACCTGACTCAGGGGAATTTGGTCGTGTAAAGTACGTTCTTCTTACATCTTCTTCGTACGTTCTTCTTACAAAACAAACATCTTCTGTGGACTGCTTCTACACTGATCCTCAAAGTGGAAACATTATAACAACATGTAGTTTAGATCGTACACATCAGGATATTTATCGATTTATAGCCTATGCAGATAATGAAGGTTATCCGCAATTAAACGCAACTGCCAATGTTACTGTATACGTAACTGATGCAAACGGTGATGCGATTATCATTGATTTTCCACAATGGAGTAAAGACACAATATGGATTTCAAATGGGATTCAAAAAGGTCAAGAAGTTACTCAAATACTTGCTCATAATTTGAAAGATTCTGCAACTTCAAAGTTTAGTTACAGTTTTAGGAATCTCACTGATGTCTTCAATATAGACTCAAATACTGGAGTCATATACGCAAGCACTGATTTGCTTCGATTTAGTAACAGAATATTCCTATTAGAGGTTACCGTACAAAGTGAAAGCAGTGCTACTTTATCTTCTACTGCCTATTTAACTGTAATTATCAATTCGTCTGCATCACTTCCATTAAGTGCTTCAGCAAATAACGGAACATCAAATTCAAACGCGATCATCGTAGCGTGTGTAGTGGCAATCTCTAGTGTTGTCACAATTATTCTTGTTGCTGCGATTATATTCATTGCCTGTAGAACGAAGACAAATCAACCACCAATCGCGACAATTAATAAGGCATCTGATAATGATGTCATAAATGATGTCACGGTGAATTGGCGGAAAGTGACAGTGGGAGGGCATGAGAGAAGGCTGTCAACGACTAATAGTAGTTCTTCGTCAGGTTTTGCTAGCGGGCCTGGTGATGGAAGCATGATTAAGTTACCTCAAATCTCGACAAAGCGTGGACCAGGAAACGTTTTGGTATGTTACTTTAATTGATTACTATTAATTTATGTTTTTTGAATGCTGATAAATGAGTTTATTAATGATAAAATTTAATGTTGTTTGCATTAAATGTAAATATTGTCATTTGATATTCGAAGTGAAATTATGCTGTGGATATTTTATGCAGTTTATTTTAAAATATTATTTGTACTTCACAATAGTGCATTTTAATTGTGTACAATAATGCTTTGGTGTTTATTTTTGATTAATTTACATGACAACTAGAATTCTTTCACATATACTTCTAAATAAATAACTCTAGAATAATACAGAGTTATTTTATTTAAGTTTATTCATAAGGGTAAATAAAAGGAGTATTTTGTATTGTTAAGATTGCCTCTCAATATAAATATAATATTTTTAGTGTTTTTTAAACGAAAGTCTTTTATCACATTATCGTCTGTGCAAAGATATTAAAGAGCAGCTGGATTTTAAATTGACAAAGCGCAGAGCAATGCATGACGAATCAAGTTAAAGTGTGACAATTTCAATAGCTATAATAAATCAAAACGCAATAAAAAGATATTTGTAAACACAGTCCTGCTATTTTACCCTGCAGGTCTGTAATAAAGAAAACATTCTGAAGTATCTTCTCTTTTGATTAATTCATTAATTTCTTGGTCTCGCGAGCAGTTGTAATACTTTTTGAATTTTACCACAATATTGTAAGGATTTAGTCTGCACCTGCCTTTTATGTAAAAAATAATTTAAATTGATATTATTCATAAGCACAATGAGGCAGCGATATTGAAAAAGACTTCAGGAAGGGGTTATATAAAGAGATCTAGGGATGCCTGTGTATATACACTTTCAAAAATATAGACGTTGACAGTATTATGCATAATGTATTGTAATGGTCTGGAGGGTTAGTTGTAAATGGTTATTCAGTTTTTACTGACAGATGAATCCACTGCAAAACTTGTGCAAATAGATCAAAAAGTATAAAGAAGATAAAGCAGTTGATAAATACAAATACAAATAAATTCAATTGGAGAGATTTAACCATTTCAATTTTTATTTTCATTAACTCTATTGATATCAGTTAATGAATAATATGTTGGCTCAGTAATAATTTGCCGCGTTAAATTTTTAGTATAACCTCTCTCGATCATAAAGTTATTTATACTAGCTTAGTCATATCTTTAAGAAATTATTTACATATTATTAGCGTGCATCAACTGCGACTCCTACTGTTTTCCAATGCGTGTTTCACATCGAAACACCACGCAGCGAACTCTGACACAATCCTCAGCAAAGAAAACGCTGCGTCTGTATCACGTTATAACCACAATTCGGTCAAATAAATAAATCTGTTTCTCTCTCGCACACTGCTCCCCCCTGAGGCGACAATTTCTATTGGCTTGATATCGGATCCTAACCCGAGCATTCTTTGCTCGGTATAACTCAGCAGGCAACATTGGAACGATCTGTCTTGCTAAGAAATGCCCCGAGGCAATGTCTAACAAGAACGTTCTCATGGTTGTTCATCGATGACAACTTTGCATCGTCGCCGAGTACTTTTACATAAGATACGACCGAGCGCTTGACCCTGCTTAATTCTCCTGCTAATTCAGAGTTTTTGAGCGTGAGACCGCTGTCTCGCGTTCTAAACTTGAAAGCAAACAGAACAAGAAATTAGAATAGTGAAAGCCTTTTTATAAAGCAATTTACCAGCGTTAGTGCCGTCTAGGCAGTTGTAAAAGAAATTTTAATGCACTATGATCTAGTGAGCTGTACATTTGTTTATGATATTCAAATCTGGGCTTATTAAAGTTATTCAATAAAATATGCCTTTCATTTAGAAACTAGTCCAATACTTGATATACTGTGACAGTGTATAGTAATAATATACCATACTTTAGTTAAATTAGTTTGATTTGTAAGTAGTACTTTTATTCTTACAACCTTTACAGCAATAATAACTGTGTTCGCTGTAAGATGCAATAAAAGACAAAAATAAAAACTACATTTTTTAATAAATAATCGTAAAGGCAAATCATTAACGGTCGATTTGCAAGCGTTTGACAGCTTTGAATAAAGCCGCAACGGATTTACCTTGTCATGGTTGATTAATGATGATTAAACCCGTTGATCGAATGATGAATTGATATTTTTAGTCGGTAGCTGCTTACTGCTTATAACCTTATAGTTAAGCTGCTAACGCTGCTTTTATGGACACAGCTTCACATTATAACTCTCACGATCACGTTTTAAAGATTACGACAAATTTAAGTCTGTAATAAGCTGTAATGGTATTTGAGGTTATTCTAATTTCGAATAAGAATAATAAATGTGTTTAATGAAAACAATGAAATAAATCGACGATAGCACAAAAACGTTTGTGCATGTATCAGAAATTGAATTTTATAAAGAAATTGAATTTTATAAACGTAATCTATACCACTTAAAGTGTGAGTTATTTTAAGCGTCAGTGAATATCATGCACTTGAAATTGTCTGTTGCATTTTATTGTTGCAGCAAATATTGGTATATTTTTACAACGCAATACTGTGTTTTTATACATATATACTCTTATTTATGTTTTGTTTATGTTTTATTTAAGCGTTCATCGCTCTCTCCCTCGACGTCACCAGCCCTGCGCTGTACAGTCAACCCTGCAGCCCAGGACGAAGACAGCTCAACGAGCTCGGACAGCGGCCGCGGTCCTAGCATAAGTAACTTTAACGCCATCGAACATAACTGTATAGGTTTGTAATATTGTTTTTTTGATCCATCGAATAAGAATTGATTTTCTTTCAAAGTTATTAATTGACAGACAGTGTGCAATCTTGATTCTGTATTAATATTTGTTCATAAAACGATGTTCATAAAATAATTATTTACTGAACTTTTCAGCTTCTTTTGCGTTGTATTTTAATAGCTTTAAATTTAATATATTATGAGTTAATATAAATTATATATAATCTATAAGAATTATGTTAAGAGTAGTTTACGTAGGCGATTGTGTTGATAATTTTAATGCATTGTATCATTTTGTTCATTTTAGAACCGATCCTTAATATACCGAATACCAATCGCTTCGATGCTAGATTTCCTGGTTCAACTTCATTACAAGATCAGTGTAATCGCTCATCAATGAAACATATCCACAGTCCAAATGACAAACTTCAATCAAGTCAAAATCCAGCATTGAATCATATTCGCCGAGTTCCATACGAACTAGAAACTAAATTTTCATCTCAAACTGATTGTCCACATTTGCGTTGGGTGACAAATAGTTCTAAGAGTAAAAACGATAATAATTTTCATTCACAGTTTGGACTAACGCGACATGGTTCGTCTGAAGTGTCTGAAGGTGGAACGTCTGTGACATCAGGAAGTTATATAGTATTGCCAGGAGTAATGGATTTAGTTGATATTAAAGATGACAGTATGTCAAGTTTTGTACTAGTCTAATCGTGTTATTTACTATTTATATTGATATTATTGTTGACATCCAATGTTGATGCTACATATTTAAAAAAGACATTTTTTTTGCGATACTAACCTTGACACTATACTCCCTGAAATTATTGTATGAAATCTATATTTTCTATTTCAAATTTATACATTTAATTATCAAAATATCAACAGTTGATTGTAATAATTTATTTATTGTAGCTAGATAATTTCACAATTTTTGTAGTCATTAATTGAGCATATTTGTTAAAATATGTGATTTAACTGTATCGACTATTATGCAATTTTGTGAGGAGTGACTCTATTAATTAACTCAGAAATTGTTGTGATTCTAATTACATGTAATTTATATGTATTTTTATAGCAATATTTTGTAAATATTTTTGCAATCATTTTTTTAAAATTCAACTTATAATTATGAAATGCTCACTTGTAGAATTTGTTGAATTGTGTGCGCCTCAATATTTTCGCTATCGTATTGTCTGTACTATTGATATTATATGACTTACTTATTGTATTAAATGAATCGTATACAATTTGGTATGGTATCACTTGTTATATAGGAAAACTTTATGTATTTCAAATTTATGTAAACCATTGTCAAATTTCATTATTTGAATTAAATAAAATTAATTATTTATTGACATAATTATGCATATTTATTATCCATGAGATTGTTCATAATACATTTAGTGCTTGATTTAATTAATCAAACTGTAACTTTTGGAGACCAATGTTTAAGCAGTTTGAAGTAAAGCAATTGAATACCATTTTCTGCTTTTTTGTATTAGTTTGTTCTACTGCTGAATTCTGTTATGTGTTATAAGTTATTGAATGGTATAAAATTTTGTAAATTCGTTATTTTGCATCTTGTGTCATTAAAGGTTACACTGCTGAAATTTTAATTGTTATTTTCTTATTAATATATTCATAGAAGAGATAATATAAATGTTATCGCTTGTGTAACTTATCGAACATACATCCACTCGGTCTTCATCAGACTTAGGATTATTCACTAATTTTCAAAAGTAACATATAGATATTTACTTTTAAATAATTAAATAAACTATATCAAATTAATAATAAATGCATTAAACACATCATTTAAATAGAAGTTCATTACAATATCTGCAATAACTGCTATAATGTACATAGCATAAATATTTGTGCATTGCCAGAAAGGACTAGGACTCCCGAGAGATCTATCTAGCTAATCGCTTAATCAAATACACTGGACGCGTTTAATTAATTAATCATAATCATTGCAAAATGTCAATATGAATTTAAACCCTCTGTCGTCGTGGTCTCTGCGAAGTCAAAGATCGACTTATTGGCGTGACTACTAATGCTGTGCACACACAGCAGAACAGATTGAATTATTAAATTTATGGCAGAAGCTGAGAGCTAATGCAATAGCATTAATATTGCATGCCGCCAAGTCGACGTGATGCTGTAACATTTGCTTGCAGGCACAAAGAGCTTATTGTATGCGAATTTCTGAAACAAACAGCAGGAGTAATACAAATTCGTAAGGTTTTGAAAAAAATAAAAAAAGTAAAAAAGTTTAGTAAATAATGGAAAAGCTATAAGTTTAATGAGTCGCAAAGGCTAAAGTAAAGATTTTAGAGAGAATGTTTACATTTTATTTGATAAAGGCTTTTTCATTTAAAAATTTAGAATCTTTATTCGATTAAAGTTTTTGAAAATCGTTGAAATATCATACAGGTAAATTGACAGTGTAGTTAGGGTATATAACGGCCTGTATCCATTATATTAATAGATTTATTTATATATTCATAAAGCACAATAATAACATAATAAATCCATTACACTGCAACAACTGACTATTTTTCTTCTCTGAATACTTCCCGCAGAGTCCTCAGAGAATCCATACCGAAGACATATTAATAGATCAAACCTAGATAGCAATATTTTCCACGATATCATATTAGGTCGTTTCCTTAGCTCGGATTATGAGATTGACTCGAAGCACCTGCCTCTTATAAGACGCGGACAGTTATCGATTCAACATTAAACCGAGAGAGCTACCAGAGCAATATACTTGTTCTGTATTTACCACTTTTCTTCTCGACCTATAACCGACAGGGCCGTAAGGATCACTAATTTGAATGCGTTATATTACATAAAAAAGAAAGGAACGGCGAAGAAAGCGACTTATTTCGTTAAGTTATGATGTTTTATTTGGATTGCATGCAAAGCGTTCAATCAATCGGTATCGTTCTGATTCTGCTTGTACGTGAAATCAGGTAAAAATTATAACTTTAAATATTTTGTTACTGTTGCAAATAGTGTATGCAAATATGAATAAGTTATTATTGAAAAATATCATCTAGGCTAGTAGTATTGAACTTCATTAAATAACAGATATATGAAAACATGTAGATAGTAAAACATGTGTTTTACGCAGACGTTAGGAAAAAATTTATATTTATATTTTTTTATATTTTTTGTAGTAATGCTTATAATTACAAATTTGATGCAAAATCAAATTTGTAGCCTTTATGATTACAATGTTGTGAAAAATATTATGACCATAGCTAAATTGTAAATGAATTCCATTTTCTGTTCTTTATTAGAATTTTATTAAGCATTACTTTTAATATCCTGCTATCAATTTCTGTGCAGGAGTAACCGTACTATCTCTGATGTTGTTGAAAATTTATTAACGAGCAAAGATTACAATAGCAGAATTCGACCGCAAGCTGACACTGGTTAGATTGATAGCAATAATGTTATTTGTATATTACAATTAAAATATTATAAGCTACATAATTATGATTAGTAACATGTATTCTGTTAAATTGAACATTGTTGACAGTATCTATCTGAAAGACCAGAGAATGCTGTTATTTTCATAATCAGATCACAGCTGGCTGTCTGATGTTGATGTTTATTATCTACATTCTCAATGATTGCGATAATAAAGAAATTTTCCGATATATTTTAATAGAGGATATTTCAAATGATTTCTTTAAAACTCATTGTTTTGAGAAAAATAATGTATATTATTACGATGCACAATAATATGCTAATGATATTCAATTATAGCTTATCTCTTTTTTTACTGGGTCTACATTACAATCATATACTTGACATCCTTCTATGATTTTTAAATTGTCAAACGTGATAGTTTTAGAATGAATACTCTTTAGTCTATTTTATAGATTAGATTGAAATGGTTATGTCTCAATCGAAAATATGATTAACAATCAAAGTATCATAATTAGGCTTACTTGACAGTAATTTCATCTAAGTTATTGCTAATTTGAATATTAAATGATAAGTTAACTGTAAAGAAGTAATTTACTAAAAGTTACTTTTACAAACACTTTGTTTAATATATAAAATACAAAATACTTTCGCATTAAATGAAGTTTCAACAAAACGGAGACAAAAGAGAGATAAATTTGAGTAAAGAAAACTAGCATTCATACTTTTCATTAATATATAATGTGCTTTAGAAAGTTGCTGCTGTGTCAGTGTCACCTTCAGGTGTCGCATAAATCATTTCATTTTATCTTTATCCAATTGACCAGGGTTTTATAATCCGCACATTCTGCAGGCTGATTGACCGATGCTTCACGAGAAAAATATAACTTAATTGATAACAATGATTAATATTTTCAAAATTTCTCTTCTTTCTGTCATTGAACACCAAGACTAGTTTGCATATGATCAATATGAAAATTATTATCAGACACAATGTAAAGTAATAATATCTGAATCTTATCATTTTATTGTTGATTTTGTCAGATATTTTATTATATGTACGTTTATAAAAAAAATCGATTCGTCTTGTATAAAGAAGAATCGTTCAAAATCTAGTTATTGTGATCACATTGGCTTTGAAATTTAAAACCAACTGCGAAATAATGGAACCTCTGTTTAGAAAAGCACCTTTTCGAAGCAGAGTAGACCTAATTAAGTAATCAATATTTGTATGAATTTTAGTCAATTATCGAAATATATCAACTGATATTAATTTTGAATTGTAGTTATACGAATATTTTAGATAAGCCTCTTATAGTCGCCATTCATCTGTACATAAATGATATCAGCTCAATCAGCGAAGTCGAAATGGTATGATCTAATTATATTTTTAAGAGGTTTTACTTTTTGGGATATGATTGAATAATCGTATGAAATGTCTGCCAGTTCGTGTTGGTAATTTTTTACTGCTCAAAGAGAGTATACTGTAAAATAACGTTGTTCAAATGATCTAATTAGCTTCAGATCGAATAGTTCTTCCTGTGTACGGATTGCAGATCAAAGTATCAGGACTTTACGTGGAAT
>JAQIXG010000748.1:0-28012 GCA_034700105.1 Oconnorella tubifera
GGGGGAGTGGATGAACGCCAAACTGCAAAAATTCTCTATGTAAAAATCATATATAACGTCCTTTTTGCAATGTTTTATTTATTTATGCTCTATAAAAATATCCCCTTCCCCTCCTCAGTTACTGTACACAACGAATCATAAATGATTAGAACACCCCTCCAATGCTTTTCCTTTTCTGAAGTTGCTTTCTGAGTGTCTAATAATCATCCCTTATGGGGGTATATATAAATTCGTCATGAATTAACAGAAGTGAAAATTAATCCTCGATTGGAATGATTTATTACTACTGTTCTACGATAAAAAGAATTAGCAGAAAATTGATAAATTTATTACATTTGAAGTAACTGAAGCTGGCTAGCTAATATTTGAAAGTCTAATTTGAATTATAGTCTAATAATTGAAGTCTAATAATGAATTATTTCTGATTGTTAAAAAATCGTAAATCTGACTGCGATGAAAGTTTCTTCCATGTTGCTGCTTATTGCAAAGAAGTTTATTAGTAATTACAGTGTTTGGTTTTTGATGATGTCACAAATGACTGCAGAAAGATGATAAAAGTGCAGTCAGTGTTGACATCATTAAGAATTGAATCGTCTCAACGATACGGAAGTTGAGAAGAAACGCAATTATCAAGTCACAGTAATGTACTATATATGCAAGGATATTAAATTTGATAAAGGGCCAACTTCACGGACCTTAAAAAAGAGGCATATCATTTAACGAGGTTTTTAAATATTAAATATTATTAAATATTAAAAATATTTTAATATTTAAAGTTTTAGTAATTATAGTATTATTTTCAGGCAATGTAGCAAACTTCAGAATTTGATAATATTTTGTGTTCAATAAAATTGTTATTTTATAGGTTTTCAAGTAAACAGCGTATAGAAAACTTTATGCTTAGAGTGACTTGGAATAAATCGTGATTTTTCTTTTAGAAAAATAATAACACCAAATTTTAATAAGGTATTCAAATTAAGATATACTTTGACAAAGTTGACAGTAGTTTGATCACACTGTATAAAGCCAGAATGAATGCAGAGTAGGATTTCATGAAAGCGAGAATGTTACCCCTGTATTAAATCATTCTGAAGAGGGTTAAGCCTTATTAATTGTTCTATAACTTAAAAGGTAATGATCCTTCTTTTCAATTAATCTGTTATATAACTCAAAGCTTTTTTAGTACAAAACAGGCCAACAATGAATAAACGGATATTTTACAGTTAAAGTACATACAGTTCCTGATACAGAATATACATTATAGATAAAAATTAATGAAATTGTTTGCTAGAGTCAAAAGAGATCTAAACATTTCATTTTCAATGGTTGTCTTGTCAAATATTCTGCATCTTTTAAAATATGCATACTCAAAGTTACTGACAGTTTAAGTTTACATTTACTAAAAATTCTTTCTGGTCTACTCAATAGCTGAACGACTTACTTAGAATCTTCAATTTTGAATCATGAAGTGTCAAGTTCGAGTCCCAGTGTGATGCAAATGATTTGATCAACTTGTGCAACTTTAAACAAGGAGCTTATTTCAAAACTATGAAAGAAATCTATGAAAGAAATAATTCTCTGTATCCAACACTTTGCTTTCTACTGTTATTATTATTTAAATTTAATACTTATTCAATAAGTGATTGTCCATCAAATCAGCTAAGTTTACATACTAACTATATCTAGTTTTAGTTTTCATGTAAAGTTAATTTACCTAAAAACTTAATTTTCCTTAATCTCATTATACATAAACCAGCAGTCTTTTAATGTTACTAGTATCTCTGATTATAAAGATCGTATTATAATTTTTCTGCATAATATAATATCGCAAAATGCCCAGAATTCGTAGAAATGAGTAAATATTCGACTTCAAATTAAAGCCTCTGAAAAAGACTGAATGTTCAAGACTAGTCAGTATAAAACATGAAGAGCATGTAAGAAAGTTATAAGCTGAGTTAATTCAATGAAATTGACAAGATAGCAGCGAATCTGAAACACAAAATACAAATATAAAAATATAATTATTCAACTTTTAGAAATTACACTATAAATTCTATGAAATATATTTAATAGGGTTGATATTATTATATACAAGGATTGCTATATACACGTAATGATATATAATGAAAGTACTAAATAGCAAATTTGAGAATTAAACATTAAAATTTTGACAGGGAAACTATTTATTGACTTATTTATCTGAACAAATAACTGATTTTATTTTTCAGTACAACGCTGATGATAATTGTTCTGAGACACAGTCAAAAGTCAAAGATATAACTATATTCAAACCTAAGACTCTCAGTTCCGAGTCCAAAAAACCAACCACTCCATCAATAACCTTCATGAATCAAAAACACTAAAAATAAAACAGCTCTGGTTGACTTGTGAACCTAATCTAATAAAAGCAGACTAAATAAATTCTTTTAAATTTCAGTTTATCAACCATGGGTAAAATCCAACTTTCTTGTAAGTAGAAAACAAATTTACTGGATTTGTAAATTTGTATTGTTGCTTAAGTAAAGGCACATCAGGACAGAAAAGCCATTTAATGCCCAAAATTAAAGCAAAAAATCATGATTAATTAAAAATAGAAAAATACATTAAATCATATCATCAGACTCACTGAACGAGACCATAGGAAGCATCTGTACATAACTTTCTCTTTCTTGCTATGACAAGTTACCGGTGACTGTGACTGCCGTCGTTGTTTCCCTCGATGTTAGTGCTGATGTGACGTGAGATGATGCCGATGATGGCGTGACGGAAGACGACTGTTGAGCGTGTTTCTTGATCTGCGTCAGAGATGACGCTGTAGTGTCGCGTGATGACGCTGAGAATCTGTTGAATATGAGCCGATCTTCGTAGTCGAGTTCACAAAGAATCTTATTGTCATGAAGATAATAGCGGTCACCAATACAAAACCTAAACGATTTCAAATGTCATCATTGTTTATCATAATATACAAGTTTATACAATAATATACAATACATCTATAATCCTATACAATACATATATATATAATATATATATACAGTAATATACAAGTTATTATACTTTATATTATATGATAAAATAACGAAATGCCCCCTAATACAATAAACTGACGAAATGGTCCTGTTAATTCATTTAATAACCCTAACTAATCATAAACTTAACCTTAACCCTAGTACTAACCCTAACTTCAATCCTAACCCTATACCAAATAATAATCCAAACCTAGTCCTAAGAATTAATACTCGGAAGAAATACGTCGCAGCTATTTGACAAGTTACAATAATAAATATAGAAACATACTTTTAAAATGTTATATAATGTGTACAGTGTTATTTATACAGTGTATTAAGTATTGTAAATCTTGATACAGCATGATACAGCATTAAATGTGCTAAATAAATAGTAGCATATGTCAGATAAAGCTAAGAAATGAAAAGATTAAGACACTGCATGCACAGACCGATGATTGCATTGCTGGCAAGCGAAGCACTCGAGATGATATACATTACTCTTAGCTCGCATTACCATTTCAAAAGCTGGAATGGTCTTGGAACAGGCTGCACAGAACCCCGTCGCACCAAACAAGCTGAAAATATACTAATACGTTAATAAATATACGATAAATATTTATCTTTAATATATGATATATTACTTAAATATCACACTTATAAATTTAAATATTTGTTTATTTATGAATGAATTTGGATAAGAAAATAAATTCATTTGCTAAAAATTGATGAAAAATTCCTTTTGAAATATAACTTATCATTAGTTTTAATTTATCAAGTAATACAAAAAAATAGCAAAATAAGAAATAAACAAATAATAATAACATAAATTAAAATATATTCTATTTAAGAAAACACATATAATAACATAAACCACACACAAGATATAAATAATATTATATAATATTTCTAACATAATATAAATAAAACAAAACATAACATATAAATTAGCATATATCTTAATATATAATTTGCTTGAACTCTGCTGCTGTTGCTACTACTACTCCTGCGTGCCCTATATCAGCAATGTATGCACTTTCTCAATTTATCATGTGCTTGATAAATTTCAAACAAGCACAACAATTCTTCGTGGCTTAGTGGAAGTGCATCCAACTCGAGATCGGAAGGTTGCATGTTCAAACTAGGATCAAATTTCTTTATTTTAATTTATTATTTTGCTAATTCTAAGTTTAAAAAAGACTAGATAGGTTTTAAACTTAGTATAACAAAATTGTCTGTCGTCTATTTGTGTATCTTACCGGAGGTAGTCTCTCCTACAAAGCATCAGATTTGCTCGCGTGTACAGAGTTGAACCTACTTCCCCGAGTCGACAGTCGCAGCAGGAACACTTGAGGCAGTCCTCATGCCAGAACTGATCCAAAGCGCGCAGCATGTACCGCTCTGTTATTGTCTTTCTGCATCCAGCACAACATTGCGTGTCAGCGTCGGAACCAGTCGGTGAATGCGTAGAAGTTTCTTCTAACATCTCACTGTGACATAAGCAACAAATACTAAAGGTTAAATCTAAAATGTGGCTATATTATAGTACTGATTGCAATCATTAGTTGGTAAATAGTAAGATAAAGTTTTAGAAATCATGCCATGGATATTTGTGACAAATGAGAAAGAATTCTAATGTTTTTACAAACTATAATAACAATGCCAATTTACAATGCACTAGATATTATTATTACAAAAGATACCAAATAAATCGATATGACATATTTTTATTATATATACTAAATGAATGTTACATTTTTATCCGGAATTCCTAAAGTAAAATACAAAGGTCTAAAACGCAGTAAAGAGAGATTCTTTCATGAAATAGCTTTATTGATAGATTAACAAATTTCTGGAAGATGAGCTAAATGATGAGCTGAGGATGATGAAGATGAGCCGAGTTATTACTAAAAACACCTTATATCTAAAAACATTCGATGCTTTTTAATTACCTATTATATATAAATATCAATAAGATATTTCAGAATTTCATTTTCTTGGCATTTCAGAATAATTAATACACAGAAGTAAATAGAAAAAAAACCCTTTAAAAACACTCCATAAGAGTAATGCATTCAATGTTCAATGATTTTAAATGTTAGTCTAATAAAAACGACAAAAACATTGAAATAAATATTTAACAACTAAATTTACTGCAAAGCATTAAATGCAAAGCATTGAAGAGTTTAATAATGTCTCAATCATCCGTCTCAAGAACTTTACAGTGTTACATTTTTCTAACATTAGAGTGCGCATGTGGATTCTGTAGTGTTTAAAAATTACATTTCTTACAGTAACATCTAACAAATTTTTACTAATAAAATTATTTACATCAATACACTACACTATAGTACATATAGACTATATAATGTACTAGAAAAAAGAATGTAATAATACTAACTATCCTAGTACAAAGTACAGTTAATAACTATTCCTACTGACATTTACATTCATGCCAACTATAAGCGATTCAATTCATAAAGTACAATTTTTTTTTTATTTCCATTACAACTATACCAACAGTTAGGCCTACAATCCATTATTTAAACACACTTAGTAGATTACTACTTAACAACTGAATTATAATCCAAAACTGTTTTCTCAAAACTCCACCGTATACCTTTTAGCTGTGAATCCAATATTAAAGAGCGAGCGCTGCATAAAAGGTGGAGTGACGAGTTATTTAAGCACTTAACCGATACGTTCTCGTCTACTCAGCTTAAGTGAATAGTCTGACGTGAACGCATTAAAGTAATAAGAACTACCGGGTATATACGTCCAACTGAAAACAGGGCATCAGACAATCAACCGCTAATGGAAGCTACTCTTATTATGGAGTTTTTCGACGATAGTAGCGACAAAGGCCTTCGTAATATGCATTAAGCCGAAATGAACAGAAATTAATCGGAGTGCCTCTCTCTCTCTCTCAAGGGTAAATGCAAGACAATATGGAAACGATCGTTGCAGGCAAAACTGTGCAGTGAAAGAAACTCATTTAATATCATACAATATTGATGTAAACTTCTTTGGGTGGAGGTTGTGAAGAATATTGGAGAAATGTCATTAGTTGATGCACGTGTTCATTAATTTAATTAATGAGAAAATTCTGTAAGCAGACAGTAATAAATAATACAAAAAAAACTTAAAGATTTATAAATCCAGCTTCTGCTTTTTAAAATGATGGATTAAGATTTATGAATCCAGCTTATGCTTTTTAAAATGATGGTTTAAAACTTATTTATAAAATTTAGTTATTGTACCCTTTTCCCATATTTTTATATGCTTTATATTCAGACAGATCAGAAAGATATAGTTAATGAATGAAATAACTTTTTAAAATGCTAAAATATCTCAGTAATGTTTTTACTTAGAGCCTAATGGCATATCCATTAGAACTTAATGAAATAGACATTTATATAATGAAAATATATTTATAAATCGAATACCTGAATACATCCCATATCAAAGAGTGTAAATAGATACTAATGAATACATACACTACATAACAAACCTAAAGTTGTCATCTCATTAGCAATATATAAATACTAATTACTACAATGCATTATTTATGAAGACGACTGCACTGCACGCATTTCTAGTTTTTAATTAATATCATCTGATACGATATTGTGTTAGAATTTAATTAACACTGCATTGAATTATAGAATTAATTAATGAGCCAAGTCAATACAGCATTTCTAAACAGCTGCCAGATCAATAAAATCCAGTGCACTAAAGGTTCACTAATTAATAAACAGAGAAATATATTATAACCTCAAACTATATAGAAATGAAATCAAATACAACTGTCATAAGACTGATTAATTTTTAAAATACAAAAATTACAGGAGCTCAAAATAAGAATTTATACAGTTGTCATGAATTATGAAATTTCTCACATCTTGCGTTTTTATTCAAATATCAATCAAGAGGTATTATATAGTGGCAATCTAAAATATTAAATTTAAAATAAGCCTTTAATCATATTAAGAGGTATAACAAAACTTGATGACTCTGCCCAAAGGCATAGAAATTTAATTATCATAATCTGCTTTCAGGCACAGAAAAGATTTCTATCCTAAAAATATCTTGTAAAACTTGCCATTGATTTTTAAAAAAGGTTGACAAATTTTTTGAAATGCGAGGCTCGTCTTAAAAAAGTAAAACCTATTAAAATAATCTATTTGCAACTACTGTTTAAAAATTCTTAATTTAATACAACTTTTACACCCCCTTCCCTTTTAATCTTCCTTCGCACCTGGGACCATCTGTCTCCTTCTCAGAAACACTGCATAAACAAATCTCTGTTGATAATGTTTTAATTAAGATATTAATTAACTCTAGATTATAATTATGCATATCTTGGAGTAGAGTATAACAAAACAAAGCCATAGATTATTTCAAAAAGTAAATGTTCAGCAACCCAGAGTGACCCCTGTGACTGCCCCCCCATTATGCCCTTCATCAATTCCCATACACTTAACTGTAAGTGAAACCAGTATATAGAAAAGCAAAAAGCACAGGGAAGTTATTAAAGAACATTCAAAATATCGAATTTGAATAATTAGATATTTTCAAATTATTCAAATTTGAAAATAAAAAATACAATTTTCAAATTTTCAAATTTCAAAATTTAATTCTAATTCTTTGACCGAATAGATGAAATTAGAGTTTTAAAAAATATTAGAAATATGGATTTAAAATATGGTATAGTTCAACATTAATTTACAATTCATCAAACTATTGATTCAAATACTCAGTGCATCAATTACATGCACATGGTATACAAACAATCATTAAACAAGACTATAGCTACAAATTAGTCAAATTATTTTCATTAAATTCAATTGTACCAAATCTAGTATACTTTAAATACTTTGCTAATTATACACAGGAGCACATAGCATTATACAGCAAAAAACCAGAAACAAAATTGCGTAAAAAATGAAAATCAAACAACCAGCTATTACTACCAATATCAACAACTTGTTACCTTTTAAGTAGAATCTAAAACTTTTTGCCACAAATCCAATGAAACTATTGAGTAAACTTCGCAAAGATTTTGAGAAACTGTAGAATGCTACCAATATTGGATCAATACTTTCATGATCGAAAACACTAGGTATTAAAATTATACTGCATGCTACTATCTAATCTAATTTAAAGTATTCGCCAAAATTCTCACACATTATTTTAACTTACAGTTCAAAATTCGATTACTTTCGCATTCCTAAATCGTTTTCTATAGGAATATTAACTAGAATTATAAAAGCGCGTTCGCTGCAGCAGATCTTCTATCGAATGAATTAACAGATTATATCATCCAGTTTCATCGCGAGAAATCTAATTTCCCCGCAGCCGTTTGTCGTCAAATTAAAACCGATAGAAAACAAAAAACGATCGCAACGCAGCAAGTCCCACGTTAATATAGACGCGATCAGGGGAAATCACAGCTGCACAGAGTCCCGCACCTAGTCCACCGCCCCGAGGTGGCGGTCTCGGTCTCGTTCTCGCTGCAAGCAGGTGGTCGGTGGTCGGCAGATTGGTTATATTACAATATGCATGATTCTGTCAGCAGGCCGCCTGGGCGCAGTGGCGCAGGGAATATTTATCACACTGTGGACGCGCGCAACGGCGAGCTGGGAACAATTCAATCATGAAAATTAAAAACTGACATATTGAGCCGACCATTTTTTTTAAACAAAAACCAACAGTAAATAAGTCCCTTGTTTTGGTAAAGTTTGTAATTCATTGCAAATAAATTTGCATTAAAACAAAACGGATGTTTATAATGAAAATCCTCGATTATTTTCGTTGTTTACAATATACAATAGATCGCTTACAAGTATACAATGATGTAATTGTAAATATATTGTCAATATATTTGTATACAAGTTTAATTATTAAAAACTGATATTAATAAATCAGAAAGTTTAAAACATCGTCCCTCAAAACTATGCGTTAATCTCAAATTAATTGATAAAAAATGTTTTGTTTGTTCCTTAATTAAAACCTGAGAAAACAATAATACCAGTTTGTGCCGGAAATTAAAGTATAAAATAACTCGTGATTGTTTTAACTTTATCTTTTGACACTAAACAAATAGAAAAAAATAACGAAATTTTATAAATTGACAAATAATTCTGTAAAAAGAACAATCACTAGGTCATGATTTACAACAATGATACAAGCCTGTCTAACAATATCAAATATTTACAATAATACGCTTTTACACACTCCGAATAAATAACCTAGAGTATATACTATAAGGAATATCATTATTTCAGTGTAAAAGCGCAGCGGAAATAATGAGTTTCCTTTCAAAATCAAAACACACATTAATTTATGATTACTATAAATATAACATCTAACTATAGTCTACTAATCTGATTTAACACTAATCTACTAAGCGTCGATCTACAGACTAATTTCTCTAATCAGCTCCAACAAATTTCTTTTACGCAAATGACAAACAGAATTCCATCAGAGCAATCTTAAGAAACCCATGCACCAGACTACAGACATTCCAAGCCCGTTCAACCGAGCAGCGATTTGCTTCATTACGACCGCCTAGGGCCGTCGACTCGAAGCAATCTAGGATTGGACGCTGCTCCTCGGGGGTACGAGGGTCTCTCTAATTAACCCTAACCGTTTGGCGGCTACGTGGCTCGGCTGATGAGCGCCCGTCGGCAGGATGATCTAAAGCGGGCAATTCGGGCAATTCAACGAGCAGATCAATTATTGGCTTCGCGCGAAATGAGATCAACTACAGGATTGGAAAGAAGAGAGCGAGAGTCAAGGATTGCAAGAAATTGGGAACTAATAATAGAGAATGATTGGAGAATAAATAGGAAAACAAAAGAGGAAAATTGAGGCCAAAGATGGAAGTACATGCAATTAAGTAAATCGTAAAACATTATGAAGAAGATGGAGATAATAAACAGATAAAAGTAGCAGCTATAAATATAATCTAGTAGTAATAATTTATAAATTATTACTACTATAAATAGATAGCATATCAAGAGTATGTATCTAATTGAGAGAGAAAAAGAATCAATTGGGAACTATTGATAAAAATAATCATTGAAAAATATAAACTTAAATTATGTATAAATTTAAAAAATATAAATTTATACATATAAATTCAATCAGATACCAAAGAAAGAAATTTTTTATCAGATATGACAAAATTAATGTTTATCTATAAGCTTATGCAAATAAATGTTTATGCAATAAGTATTTATTATCAAAACAAGAACAATAACAAATGCTGCAATCATGTATTCAGGTTTAATTTAAATATCTTTACAATGATTTTTTTCTTGTAAATCATACAGCTCTCACATATTTTACTTACAGAAGAAGATGAACACAGCTAATTAATCTATATATAGTTTAAATTAAAAAGAAAATATATTAATATGTAACTGAATACGAATATGTAAATAACTAATAGATCTCATAGCACTAACTGCATGTATTGTTACTACAGTACTGTAATTGTAATTAATTGGTGCAAAATGAATTAATAATGAATATAAGCACTTCACAAAATAACTCATATTTTTGGCTTGAATCCACTCTAGCATATAACAAATATCTGCCATTACGTAAACACGTGCATCCCGCTTATAAAAAGCTACATAATTGCACGAATATAAATCAAACCGTAAGCCACTTAGCCAGTTCTTATGGACTTCATTATAATATAACAAAGCACTTAGTAAAATGCATTTCGACCATCGAGTATAAAGCAGCATAAAACATAATGTAGCAGCACTTAGTACATTCTATCTATCGACATACGAAAGCACTCAACGTTAAAATGGGATCTCTCTCTCTCTCTCACTCCAATTTTCAATCTGCCATAGACGCAATCTATTGCATAAATATTTTACAATTACTTGAGCCAAATGGAATTGCCTGATGGTGTCTACTGTTCAGTGTGTGTATACATAATGCAATCATTGCTGAAATTGAAAGCATCGACTAGAGAGATAGCAGGGACAACAAAGTTTGTAATTATAGCGCGTTGTTTTGTCTCGCTTTCTGTATCTCTCTTTTGACCTGTGTATCTGTCTCTATGTTATTCAATTAATTTCTCTATTCCTCTCTATACTGGTAGTGTGTATCATTTCACTGAAGATTTTCTAAAATCTACCAATCTATCGTCAGAATCAATCATGAATCCATCAATCATGAATCCATCAATCAGGAGAATGAAATCTTTATGGAAACTATAAATCATGAAATCCACAAAAACTGACCATCATTTAAAGAAGTTATATAAATTTATTAAAACTGATTCTGAGCCATATAAGTATTATAATGTGTCAGTCAGTCATGATAATTGCCTCTTAATTATGGCAAACAAAAAACAAGTACATTTCTTTGATTTATTTAAATTAAAAGAATTACAGGTAATTAAATTTAAAATGTTAGAATGCCGGACAATGTCCTGTCATTGCAAAGGATCTGACAAGAAAGTACTGTAGTAAACATTAGTAATTATTCGTATACAGTAGCTTCTGAGTAATTTAAAGATAAATACTCCAAGTCATGTTGCTTGAAAAAATGTTTCTGATAAAAAATGTCCTCACCCACAATGCTAGAAAAATTAAGATGAAATACAGTAAAACTTTGTGTTGGGTGGTTCAATTTGCACTTCGAAAAATCAGTAAGCTCATACAATATGATTACCAGATATTGGTAATTAACTCCAACTGTCAGTAAACAACATTTATGCTTGTATAAGAAACCGGACCAATCAGTTAATAAATAGAGTATTAACTTATAAATGCATGCATGTAATTACATAAAATAAAAAATTGCACGAATAATTGCATATTATATAAATAATAAGAGGATATAAATATGTGATGATCACATTTCGTTTTTTATCAAAAGGTCTTGTTAAACCAGAGATATCATGTGGTCATTCTAATATATAAAATGAGTTCATTAAACTAATCTGAAATCTAATCAAAGTAAATTACTTCCTTGCTCAAATAAATAAACATAAAACTAGCAAAAATTCTGACTTAATTACATCATTATCTAACGTTGAAGAGAAAGGGCTTTACTAAATTAAAATCCCTGCAGCTCAGCGGTTGGTTGGTGAATTAAATAAAAGCTATCATTTATAACAGATGTGAGTCTAATTTCCTGGTCATTTGCACCGACAACAAAGAGCTAGAAACATCAATTTCCGGTCTCAATCCCTTCTCCACTGTGCCTGGTAGTCGATGGAATACATTTCACACAATCACAGGCATTGCTGGTTACAGTCAAATCCCAAATGTGAACATTTCACATACATAACATTACTATTGATAGTTTGTAGACGCCTCCGTTCTGAAAATTTACATTCTACATTAATTACACTGAGATCTAATACAGTTGTCATTTATATGTTATTACTAATTATTCTAGTTTTTATTTATTCAGTATCATATGATAACTAGATCTAATTGCGCCTTCATTTCTAAGAAATTTGATGGATTATATCTATTGAATATATTCAGTGTAACAAAACATATAACATAAAAAAACACAAAAACAAAACAGAGTCATTGTGTTTCTATTAAAAATACAAATTAAAAAAAAAATGCAATAATGGAATAAAGTTATATATGCTATCTGATGTAATTTAATAATAAATTAAAACAGTAATTTGCAGATGACATAGATGTAATTACTTGGACATGGACAAACTTAAACAAAACATTCACAGCTGATGCTTTCAGCAATTTACAGAATATTTTCTAAATAAATGAATTATAAACTGATGAAGATTCATGTTACCACAGATGGCAAGATATTAAAATTATATTACTTTGATTATAAATTGCAATGAGTTGTTAAAGTTTCACCGGTTTCAATAGCTCAGTACAATAATTCTATATGAAGATCCATCCATCCATGCGTCCATCCATCTGCCTATAGCTAACATCTATTTTCAAATAAAGCCTTACCCCACAACGATTACTTATCTTCATGACTTGATTCAAACCCCAAATTTTTTTTTATTGTCTCATATCATATCAAAAATGAAGAAGGCTATAGAAGGAATGAAAATATAAGCATTGTATGAACATTTTAAAAATCTCTTTTTACTTTTTTGATGCTTGATTTCTAATTTTCCTTAATTTTATTTGTTACTTTTTGACATTTTATTGAACACTATCATAAAACATAGAACAAACTAGTATATCTAACAAGATTGAAACCAACAGAATTTTATTCTATTGGATGTCGGTTACAATTATTTGACAAATTAATTACCGAGTTAAATGTAAAGCAGTTTCATTCAGCTATAATAGTAATAGTCTGCACGAACGTTCTTCCAACAAAAGTAATTACTTTGACTGCTCAGATAATGACTGTCGACTCAATTAAAATGTTTTTTTTTACTTAAAGAAAAAGGAATCCAAGACGAGAAGAAAAAGAACCAATTAACTCAATAATTATTGTTAGATTGAAACAAAACACTTCCTTAGTTATCTTGGACCTGGACATATTTACACAAGCTAATGAGAAAATGTCTGTTTATAAGAATATCTACAAAACAACATATATTTACCAAGAATAAATCGCAATATTTATCTCATTTGAACAAATTGATTACTAATATTAGCGATTCAATTATAAGCACGTGTAACAAGTTAATAAAAAGAATTGTTTGTTTCAACAAGTATATTTTAATTTTAGTTAAAGCTTTATATTTTATTCAGTAAATCATATTTAAAAATTTGTTAACAACTACTTTTTTCCGCATATATTAATTTTTTTTATAAAACAACAGATTACATAGCTTATTAATTAAAGTGCACAATTATGATACTAGTAGTATTAGTATTTTTCAGTCATTATTCTTTTAACTTTTTCTCTTAACTCTATTTACTTATAAATATTTTTATGTTTTATAAGAAATAAAACATTTAGCTGGATTTATATACTCTCATTTAGAATTAATTACACAATTTTCCCAAGGTAACCCATTTCACTACTCCATTCAGTCTTTATGTACAGTTCAATTAACCCTACATCTGACCTTTTCTTGTACGACCTTCAGTGGCAAACAGGCGCATGCGCCTAGTCCAGTCGCAAAGCAATTTGCACAGAAATTAATTTCACTCGTCAGACTCGGATAATAATCGAAAGCTCTGAGTAAACTAGAATTTTAGCTAGGTGAAAGTGAGCGTAGCACACACACACACACAGAGAGAGAGGCGGCAGTGCGAGTAGGATCGACCGATGATGATTACAAGTCAAACTCGGCTGATTTAATGCCTCGATGACAAGCTGTGAAATTGCTCCAAGCATTGACGCGTGTAGAACCAGGCAATGGAATATTTTTCCAGTGTAAAGAATTGTCTCAAATTCTTGACCATAATATTATTACATTTTGTTCATTAGTTCGGGTTATAAATTTTAACCTAAAAGTTAGGTTGTTTTGCGTTATATAACTGCGCAACATGTTATATAACGCAAGCGGGCTTTAGTTCGTTACCCCCCTATTGCAAATGCCTCGTCGAAAAGTATTTTGAATTTTTACTGATATGTAAAAGACCAAAAATGAAAAAAACTACAGTAAGACATGATACCATTGCTTTAATAACCCAAAAATTGTAATCGTCCTGCACATTAACATTGCTCAGAAAACTATGTCTTTTCTAAAAACACATTAATTAATTAATACATTAATTAATAATTAGCTACTTATGAACTTAAAAGAGCTTATCAGTAAAGATCACAAACTCTATATAATAAACTCAAATAATATCTCTATAGGAGCAAATGCCTATTAACTACTACATTCGGAATTAAATCGCAATCAATTTGTGTGATGGATTTCATAACTTTGACAGAAAAATTGCATACATAGCATGCTACATACGGTCACATAACCACCAAAACGCACATATACACGCATACAAGCACGCATACATATAGGCGTACTGAAAAGTCTGCGGTAATATAACAACTCATTGCAAAGACGAAAGTGACAACACAATTTGTCTTATCAGCAGCTTGCAGCCGGCAGTCTCAATGCAGTCCCTTGTTCTGTTCATAGATCCGCATCAGTCAATGCTAAAATGAGTTTATCACCTAGAGTCGACACTGCATGGGTCCAACTGACAGGCTGCTGTAATAACTTAACACACGGTGTAGTTGAAAACCGATTTAATAAAGAACTTACAAAATAATAATTTTATTGAATGTAGATGATATACCAGAATCTTGCAATTAAAGAAGATATAGTTATAAAACAGTCGATTTTAACTTCATTATATCAATTATATCAGATGGCTAATCATGGTCAATTCACACGCTTAAAGGATTAAACGACATTAGGTTGTTTCTTGTCTAAACTATAAGTTATATTTTAATAGATATTAAAGCGGCATTTACTTTAATTAAAATTGTTACTAACTCATCCGGATCGGATAGAATTTTAAAATAGAATTGATCATCAAACATAATTTTCCAATAGATTGTAATTGCAGAATCATTATTGCCTGCATGGCAGATGTTCTTCAATCTAAAGCAATTCTATTACTTTAAGGAATAATTATAGTCTAATTGCTATTGGATATCTGATAGTATAATGCGGATGGAAGGGAATCAAAAGGGAGGGAGTGAAGAGGGGAGAGAACAGAAAGCAATCAAATATAGCAATCAACAGTTATAATTAGTATTGGATAATAAAGTGGAAATTGCTTTAGGAGCCAGTCCACAATTCTCAAAGTACTCAATCTTTCTACTATACACAAGTTCAGTAACACGTTTCAATATTTAAACCAGTGCTAGTATTTTAATTGTTAAATGAAGTCAAGCTTCATTTAAATATTTATTCATTTAGTAGAACATTATAATACGTTTAATTTACTGTATTAGGTGTAATTACAAAACATCATCACCAATTCATGCTGCTAAATATAGATTTGTTTACAAAGTAACTAGTCTTGTCATACTCTATAAAGAAAATAAATTTTAAATTAGTAACACCATACAGCAAAAATGTACAAACAGACTGAAATGCAGCTGCTCAAATATATTCGTCTTAACAAAGAACACTTCTTGCTTTAATGAAAAGCAAACATTTGATTTAATAAGAAAACTACCAGCATCGACTAACGTCCACGCAATTAGGATCATCAACAAAAGGCATCCCATCTCGATTGCAATTAGGAAGGGAGGGCGGGGAGGCAACGCAAGAGTGAGGGGGAAGTTAGAGAGAGGGATGGGGGGGGGGAGAATACTCTGGGGAGAAGTCGGGGCAACTGATTTCCAATTAATTTGAGCCCTAATCACCAAGACCCATACACAGGAACATAATGACACAAATATAGAGAAACATGCAAGCAGTCATATAAACATCACTGCAAATGCAGGATACTAATCTGCCATAATGTTTATAGTTATTTTTAGCCAGGTAAAACATTAGCAGATATAGGTGTAGAAGATTATTTATAGTTTGACAGCATGTTGGATGAAATATTTTAAACAAAGGGAGTCAATCGGGTCTAGCTAATATAAATCCATAAATGAGGGGGGGGGATAAATGGGACACAAAGAGGGAGGAGGAGGTAGGATCAGATGCATCTGGCAAATTAGTACAAGTGCAATGAAACTTTCATTGTCATAACAGCCATACAGCAATTACTGAAATTGATACCTAAAGGCTCCAATGTTGCTAGAAATTATTAGATTAGAAACTGCCAGAAATATTAAATAAAATATAATGTATTAGAACCTGAGTGAAATATTTACTATAATCACTGAATTGAAATAATAGAAAATATTTTCTTATGCCACTTGCAACTGGAAAATCATGCTGTAATTATTTTGATTAAAACAATTAAAACAATTGTAGCATTACAAATTAGTTTTTGTAGTAGGAAATTTATGTTATAATAATAATTTCTAAAAACATACTAATGTACTGAAGCGTACAATCCTTCAATTTCTAGTGTTCACATATTTATTAATTCATAGGATGGCTTCTAATTCTAATAATCATATTCCTTATAACATCATAATAAAAATACACAATACATATTTGATATTTCTATAGTAATTTCAACTTACCAGAATAAATGTCAGTGTGTAAACAACAATAAAAAATCAGATAAATATCTCTTAATAAGAAATATTTCTTTTAAAATAAGAAATACATATTATACGAAATATATTTCTTATTTCTAAATATTATAAATCAATCGTATGTGGCTTGAGGTTTAATAATTATTATAAATTAATCGAATATCATTGACAAAATTTCAGTCAGCAAATTCCTAGCAGCCAGGTGTCCCAGCAGAAGAGTTAACTTGAAACATCCCCCAACTGTCATTAGACAATGTAAATTGATATTAATGATATGCCAAAGGATAATTACAAATGAAACATAATGAGCAATTGTAAAACTTATCCAAGGTATGAAGAAAGTAATATTCTGTAGATATATGCTAATACTAGGCCTATAGCATTAAATTTTCTGTATACTCTTTGTATATTCAATAAACGAAGAGTATCACAAGGTCAAGTCAGCTTGCCTGTTGGAATGCTCACCTGTTGAATTAAATTTGACATACATTTTAACATTCTATGAATACAGAATAAACTTTATTTCTACGAGTATATTCTTACGAGTATATTCTTACCAGTCGTAAGAATCAAATTAATTCTACATCAGCAGAATAAAATTAGTAGAATGTAAAAATCAAACTATTTTTTACAATACAATAATCAGGATAAATTAAGTTGAGTGATACTTTGCTTTAATCTACATAAAAATATAATAATTAGCATAAAGTTTAGCAGCAGAAGTCATTACAGTAAATCAAGTCAATCCTCATAGTAACACGTTTACCAACAAGAACACTTAGCTTTTTACGGTTATCTTTCCAGAAATATATTTTTGATATATTTTCAATTTTGATTAAAGATAATAAGTAGCAATTTAGTTTTCAGTAATATCCACGAAAAGTTAAAATGATTGCTTATCTTATATACTCATAAAAGTAAGTTGTACACATTTCTGGGTCAGGAAGACCTAGGCCCATGAGTCCATAATATTACGGTGTAATTAAAATTCAAGGAAAAGATTTTAATTTAAAATAGGGAATCACAATAGAGTTAAAATTGGGTCACATTCGGTTACGCATCTCTTGAATTTTTTCATATGAAAATAAGACCACATATATAAGTTAGGATGCGGAATATAATAAAACAAGTCTCATCGCGAAATTCAAACTACATCGAACATTTTTACAAAAATAATTATCGCTCATAAAATGGGTTTAGAAATAAAAAATTAAAATCAATTAAATTCTCTGAAAATAACTGCAAACTACATCTGATCCGTCTGAATAACACTAGTCATGACTCTTGTTACAATCTAAACCCTAAATCTAACCCTAAACCAGTGGCGTAACTACCGTGCTAGCAGCTACAGCAATGCTGCGGGGCCCGGGCGTGTTGGGGGGCCCGGCGCGACGCCTAAATTTTTGTTGAGCAATTACGCCACTGCCCTAAACCATCTCTAATATTAACTCGGTGAGATGCGAAACCGAACGGGAGCCTTAACATTAATGTAAAATTTAAATTTAAAGTTTTAAGTATGTTGGCCATTTTTGCAGTTGGCAAGATTCCTAGTAAGCAAATTTCTAGCAGAATCTAAATCAACTCGTCTATAATAATTTAATTGATTTGAATCAGAAAGATTGTTGGCGAGTTTTCCAATAGTCGAGTTCATTTCAACCCCCTGTAGTCTCCGTTTATTGGATATATTCAAAAATAAACACAGAAAATGCAAAATTTCCCTTCGTTTCATTCATACAAACCGCAAGCACGGCTTAATTTTTACATTGAAAAATATTTTCATTTAAAAAAAAAAATTAGCAATTTAAAAATAAAATAAATAATTTATTTTACAATATTTACCTTCGCAAGGATGAACTTGAAAAAGATAAATAAATCTTCATGCAAATGTTCTCGCTTAATGTTTATATTCTATACCTTGTAGTAATACTTTCTCATATATTTTGCTAAGTGATAAAAAGGATAAATATCTATCTTATTTCTATAAGAAATATCTCGACAAACGATGGAAGATAGATCGAGTAGCATTGGCGGGGGTTGACATGGATGGGCAATAGAGCTAAAAATGTAGTTTTATACATTTTAAAATATATTACAAATGTATAGTTCTGTTTACTTATTGAAAAATGTCATAACTTTATATTGTTATTTATATATTGTTATTTGTATTATTATTTATATTGCCGTGCTGTGTCGTTTGTACTATTATAATTTTGGTAAAGTAGAGCTGCCAGGCCTGCGAGTCAGACCAGGTAGGCCCTTATTTTTTGGTAGTATAATTCTTTAATGCTTATTAATGTTTTGACGACTAGAATTTATGAAACTTTTGATCCTGGAGATTTCAGGTTAATTAGATGACTTAAAAGTACGCTCCCTCTCTTTGAAGCCGGCCATTAATCACATAGCTGTGATAACCCAGGAAATATAAGATAATAATAATAAAAATAATTATTTATTAAGTTATAAAAGTATCGGCTTTTAGTAAACTGTATCCATTGTAAATCGTAGTGATTCAATTGATAATCACACTCTCGAAGTTAAATGCTCATACCTTCAGAAGTTAAATGTTCCGTATTTTACTCTGTCGCTACGTCATAATGACGCTAATTATAAAGCGATTAAAACTGAAACTAAACAATAAATTATGTTAAACATCTAATCGTTACGTCATAATGGCGCTAATTATACAGCGATTAAAACTGAAACTAAACATTAAATTAGTTAAACATCTAATCGTTACGTCATAATGGCGCTAGTTATAAAGCGATTAAAACTGAAACTAACCAATCAATTAGTCAAACATCAAATCGCTACGTCATAATGGCGCTAATTACACAGCGAGTAAAACCGAAACTAAGCATTAAATTAGTAAATATCTAATCCCTACATCATAACTTTTAAATTAAATTAAAAATTATTTTAGAAATTCTTATTAGTTTCGTATCGATTTTCGCCCGCGGACTGATGAGTACCCCACTTTTTAAACTTGATGACTTTTTAAAACATTACATACGAAGTCCTACAATAATAAAGGACATAAATTATGATTTTTTTAGGATAAATAAGCTTGTAATTACTGATAGGTTCGTAAATTATAATTTTTCAGTTATATATTTTCAATTTTTTAGGGCACTACAAAATCTGTGGGCCCTGTCCCGCGGCCCAGTTGGCACAAGGCATAACCCGGCTCTGCTAGAATGCAGTCATAATATATTGAATTTTAGATTTAAGAACTAAGATCTCGAGCTTAGTATTAAGATCTAATGAAAGTAATGCAAAATATTTTATGCAATACTCGACCTTGATTTGAAACCCGGCCTTCGCGGTTGGAAGCCAGAACATCACCAATAGACCATTCAGCTTATACAAAAATGAATGCTTTGGTCTATATTTCTTGTGTTTCGTATTGGTTGTTTGGCTTTATTTCAGCTTAGGATAGCTGAGATCTACATTCTTATGTACAGTATAATACGTGCAATGTAAGATCGCGATGCAGCCTACAATTAGCAGAGGCCTATTATAATGGCTGAACTGAAGTAACAGTTGGCGTTCTGTCTACTGGCCTAGATTTTTAATTCTGAATCAACTAGATTCCAGAATGCAGGATATAGAAGCTATGAACGGAATCTGAATTTACGGCTGCTACTAGTTATTATTAATAATAATAATGAGCATCAGCTGAAGCCCGAGAAACTAATTTATAACATTTCTTCAGTATGACATCATTTTCTTGTTAATAAATAGGTCTACTGCTTTATATACAAATTAAATATTAATACTTTTTGATTTTTAAACTGCCTTTCCTTGCTGGGGCATAGCCAAGGTGGATTGTGGGGGGGGGGGGATAATAACCTCTTCCATTGGAGGTAGAAAACATTATTGTACTACTAAAGAAATTAATTTTGCAATAATCACCATACAATGATTTAATGGAAAATTGAGGAGATATGCACGTAAAGATAAGAAATTGAGTGATATTTTAAAAAACTTTTGTTAAATACTGGCGAAGCCACTGTTTCATTTAAAATTGACTTTCTTAAGTTAAGTTGATCAAATGTTTTATTTTATTAAAGTTGCTTTTTCGGCTCCTTGTGCCTTATCGTCTTGGCCCCCCCCGCCCACCTCTTTCATGATTGAAATGAATTAATTTCCCTAAATAATTAATATTTGAAATCTCTTGTATTATTTTCATTTCAATAGCATTAAGTTGAGTAGCCATAATTTTATTAAGGAGGAGTTTCCTACAACAGAATGAAGTAATGAACTTCTACTGACTTTAAATATCTATCAATAATGGAAAGATATTTGTTATCCTTCAATTGTACTTATTGATGCTAACATTTGTTATGCAAAACTGAAAAATGTAATAACTGATAATCAGTTTAACGTTTAAGCAATTCTATTAAGTTTATTCCTATGAATTTAGATCTATTTTGTCTTAAATACTTTTTACACAGATTTTCGTATAGGCTTAGCTATTTCTGTTAGACGAGTCATATACTGCGATAGTGAAACCGACGTTCATATCAATGTATTCAACAAATAACTATATTGTACAGTTGAATAAAGAAGACATTGTGAATTTAGTGTTTTGATATATGCTAAAATCTTTTGAAATGACTTTATGTATGACTTTTGGTTTGTGATTTTGGTTACTTAAAATATGAGAAGTTCTGAGCGTCATTCGAGATCGTCCCACAAACTGTAAAATTCAATGTACAACGGTTAATCTCTATGATAAAAAATCACAAATATTATCCAAAATTCTGATGACATCAACCCGCTAACATCTATAATTATGGACTACGAATTACAACGTCAATATCACGAATCAATGATGTTACAACTAAACCAACTATAAAGATATCAAGAACAAAAATTCAAGTATCAGATAAAGCATTTTCAGTTACAATGTAAAGTTCATAAATTCATAATGTGGCAGTTTGATTAAATATAATTAGATTCATGTTGATCCTGAGAAAGGACTGAAGAAATGTATTCTTAAGAATAAAAGCCGTTAGGAATTTTATTTTAGTTAAATGTGGGCAAAGTTATAGAAGGAGCGGAAGTAGAAATCTAAATAAATTTCAACTTTCTAAGTATACCCTAAGCCTAATGTGCATGCTGCTGTTTCGTTTGCAGACAATGATTGAAAGTTTGCAGCAAGGTCTAATTTATCAAGACTCGACTATAGTAACGAAAAATAATTTGTTTATGTTTTAAAAGTCTACGGAGCATTTCTGTTAAGAAATTCTCCATAGACTCTGAAGTGATGATCAATGAATTAAAAGTTCGTTGATCGTCAAACTGTTTTAACCCAGCCAGTTGTTATTTGCATTGTTATCCTGACATATTATAAAAATTTTAAATTAAAGTTGAAATTTAAATTTATCACTTCTTGACGATAAGATTCGTATAGTTTTATCTGTCAATCACTGAGATATTTTTTGTTCAATGCGCAAAATTGAGTAAATCAATAAGCCCACGGCTTATCCTCGATACAGAAAACTGTTACATTTTTTATGTTTTAGTATCCTATACTGTTTTTCAGTGTTTTCTTAACATAACTTATACTAGCAGCTACAGTTCGGTTCACAATGCTCGTAACTCAGCAGCATTCTACTGGCAATGTATTACAGTATGAACCAGTTGGTTCTGATATTTTCTTGGCAGGTTCCTAGTCATACTGTAATATATGCCCCTGTACTATACGTAATGGATTACGCATCGAATAAACAGATATGATTTTTGAATTATTGCAAGGTATCACGGACCCTCTAATTAGTAAGCCTAATGGTGTATTATATCATTTTAAAATTGAAGTCCTATTATGAATACATGAACGAGGAAAAATGTAGAAAACATTAGCAAGCAGATTTGACAACTTATGATTGTCGACAGTTAGACTTACTTATGGCTGTCAAAACGCTTGAAATATTAATTACAGGATTACGACAAGATTTTAGCAAGCTAAAGTACCGAAGATATTACCATAATAGATTGCTGTCAATTTTCTTATATTATACAATATCAGTAAAAATTATAATTTCTTAATCTATTCGGAAATTGTAAAAATAACATCTATAGCCTTATAAGGTTACATTCAATTTCAGCTACTTTTGTCATGACTCCTGAGTAGGCCTACTGTGACATGCCCCTGGCAAAAGCATATTAATTCCTATCATCCACCTTCAAAAATCGTTAATCGAAGGGCGCCAATATTAACTCAACAGCTGCCTGCGGTGTAGTCCTGCAGGCTTCCTAACTTTACAGCTCCAGAGCCGAGTCCGTGAACCAGTGAGAAAAGGTGTACATACGTAAAGGAAGAAAGATGACTAGTTGGACTAAAGTGTATTGATAAATCTGCGCAATGGATATAAATGTATGTAGACAAAAGAAGTAAGTGTGTTTCTCAGCAAACGATGAGTATAGCTATAGCTAACTTCTATTTAGTAGTCCTGTAATCATATGTATGAGTTACATTATAATTTTATGGCAGTCAGTGAATGTCGAGTTAAACGATTATTGCAGTAAAATTATAGTTACTTGTTATTTTCAAGACTTTTGGAGATTAAAATACCGAAAACAACAGGTCTACTGATAGGTATATAATATAGTTTTCAATATTTTGATTTAATTTACACAAAATAATCTATTATATCTAGCTTTTGAAAATTTAGTCACTAATGTGTATAAGCTTTTAATACTGTATACATTTATATGCAACCCTATAATTATATACAGACCACGTAACAGCTAGGCCCATAATATATAGACTATCCAGGTAGACCTAATTTGTTTATTATTTTTATAATATATTTGAAAATTATATCTACCTTAAACAAGGTTAAGGTAGATATAAAATTATGTCTACCTTAACCTTGTTTCTTATATAGGCCTAGGACACACAAATGTATAGTTTTATATTTAGTGTAAATAAATATATATCTAAATTAAATCATAGCCAAATGCTTAAGCAAAACACTATATTTACTATAAATTATCAATATTTTATCAAAATATTCACAATAAGGTAAATTGAATTTTAAAGTAAAATAAAATTTAAAAGTTGACCAAGCAATAAGTATAGCCTTATATTGTATGTTTTAGTAATATATAGTTTTTTCGAAACTTAAAACGATTGCATAAAGTCAATAGGAATACTTTTAATGCGACAAATAGAAAACTGTTGAAATAATCCCAAGTGTACAATGTCTCAAATACCCGAGGCAGAAACAAATGGAGGATTTGTGGAAGAAGCTAAGGGAACGAATGGTTTATTGCCTCTCAAACTTCAGACGAATTTCGTCAGTCATGGCGGATCAGGGAGCGAGGTCTGTATAATAAGTTATCTGAGTGATTAGGCTAATCTATATGGTACACTAATTGTTTTATATTAACCATTGTTTCTAATATAGAAACTAGCAATGCCAACTGTTAATTTAACTGCTATCGACACATCATTAGTCGAATGACGTGTTCTTTGAATTGTAGTCATTCTGATATAAATTTGATTTATTTGAATTTCAAGCATCAACAACTATAAGTATACAATTGAAAAGTATTAAGTGAACAGTTTTGAACTTTAAGCATTTGCATATATTGGCCTAGATACAAAATATAGTTTCTGTTAATCTCAAATCTTAATATATCAACCATCTTGTGTGAAAGAATATTTGCGATCGCTTAAAATGACTGGTTATATCAAGACTAAATTTCATTATTTTATATAATATGTTTTTGTGTTCACACTCTTATACCATAGTATACATACCATAGTATATCTGTAGAATACTGTATGTTATACTATTATAATAGTTGTGAACACAGCTGTCAAGTTTAATCTGCTTTTATAGGCTTCCCTCTTAATTACTCTGTGTAGTAACTTTCGACGTCTGAATCTTTTTAAAGTGCAATGCTAATTAAGTTTGTCACGTCTATATATACATGGTAAGTTAAGAAAACAGGCAAGGTTAAACAGAATGTTGTTGAACAATTACAAAATGCTATTGTTTAAGGTCGAAAGGTCGAGCATTGATATATTTGTTAAAAAATCGACAAGATACGATCATTTAGTGTTTTTTATTGTCGATTTTGCTTTATTTGAGTTTGTTCATTAATCTTGCCACGGCCTTAGGTGAATAATTTTGAGTCTTGGTTTCAACTTTCAAGTGAGTAGAGAATTATTAGTTTGACATCAAAGATGTAAGATCTGGATCTGGATTATTATGTTAGGTATTTCTGTACAGTAATTAATGTAAAATATAATTGATGCTATTTCAGACTCCTGACAGCCAGCCCATGTCGCCAGGATTGGATCCCGGTGAGAATGAGTAAAATTATTTCAACTTAAAATTGTGTAAAAATTATATAAAATATTCAAAGTTAATCTAGCAATACGCCGGTCTGTAGAAAGAAAAATAAGGCCCCTTTTTATAACCGAGGCGTCCCTTCGTATAAAAATAGTGAAAATGACAGATTTACCCCTTTCGCTACAACAAACAACTTTATTACCAGTTATAGGGTGTCATAACTTGTAATGAACTACATAATATTATATTGACAAAGAAAATTTAAATAAAAGTGTACGTCAATAAAAATTCTCCAGCCTTATCGTTGAACAGAAATATAAAATAATTTGTTCATATATATATATGCAATAGATTATATTTTGATGCATTAGCCTTCCCCCACTCAAACTATATTCCGGCGCCTCTCTAAGTCAGAATTCAAATGGATTTGAATGCATGTGTAATGAATGCATTCGTTGAGTAGGCCTAGATTTATCTAAAGTTATTTGAAAATAATCATTTATTTATCCAATTTTTTACAGAATTTATTTATAAAACTAATCTAGGAGTTGATTAATTGCCAGAAATGTACTCTGTTAGTTGAGTAAACTCTTGATGAGATTCTTGATGAGATGCATTATTTTAGCTGTGTTTGCTGGTGAAATCAAAACAATAAGGAGTCTTCATTTTTCGCAATTGCGTAATGCGCACTTTGCGCAGTAAATTTCCTTCGCTTTCGCTTACTTTGTACAATTTTTTAATTTAATCTCCAATATAATATACATTATACAAAAACATCAGATTGCATTGCTGTAGAACAGCAGTAGGCTACGCAATAGCTGGGCAGCTGAAACTTACACACGTCTGCTGTTTTCTTCACAGCTGGATAGAACAGTTGCTTGTTGAAGTTCTTGTCTTCATAATCGTGCTAGTTTTTATTTTAAGTTACTGGCGTGGAATGAAGTATTATAACTGCTGCAATAGCCAGGAAATTATTATCGAAGCTTAAATTTTGGAGGGGGGGGTGTGGGGGTGGCAGGGGCGCAATTTTACCCTAGGAATAGGGCAAAATTCTTTGAAATTTGATTTAAAGCTAAAGAGCCTCAATCCAAGTGAAACTGATTATACAAGAGATAAACCGTATTAAGATATCAATTGAAACGATGAATGGAAAATAGAAATTCTGAATATTTTTAAAAGTGAAAATATTTCTTTATAACAAACGGATGGAAACCTCATCATATAATAAACTGCTCCTCGTGAACATTGCAAGCTTAGAATGCACGCCTATAGGCTCATGCACAGTGTATGGCCATTCATCAAAAGCTTCGAAAATGATCAACATTCGCATCAAAAACCAAAAACATCCACAAATAACTTAAAAGCGATAAATAGATAAAAATCACTCCGTTAATGTGACAGATTTAGAAGTAACAATAATTAAAAATTCTGATCAAAAAACATGTTTCATTATTGCTTTAACTTCAATTTTAGTCAAATTTTGATAGTCGCACAATTTTTCATATATCGCAACATGATATATACTATTATGCTATTTTCAAGTTAGCTTTTATGCTGCTTTATAATATTAAATTAAATTATTATTAAATTTTAGTCATAGCCTCTTTTGTTACTTTTAATTAATTTGCACATTGTGCATCATTATACATTATGATTGATGCGTATTAAAATTTAACTTTATATGTTATAGTATGTTGTAATATTTGTAATATTTTGATTACATTTTAATGCATATAGGAAGGAACATTGCAGTTGATTACATGAAGTCAAGATATCAAGGGGAGAAAAGAGTGGAAATGGCAAAAGTTCCCCAAGTAGTTCGACAACCGAAGAAATTAGACGGGGAATGGGACAAGTAATATTTTTATTTTTGTCATATCCTATTATTTCTGCAAACTCATAGTTACACTGCTGTTGGTTGCTTTTATTCTATAAATATTTATATATCAAACATTATTAAGCTATGTGACCGATTTTCTGAATAAATGGTTTCTTCTCTCAGTTGATGGTTTACCCTCACCTTGGGTGAAACACATTTATAAATAATACTTTCTGGTGGTGACGGACGTCTGTGACATCCTCCTTTCACAGTTAAAGTGGCATTGAGCTCAAGATTAGCATTAACATACTATTTATTTAGATATACTATCAGCATTAAGAAAATTAGACTGAATATAAAAAATTTATTTGTTTACATCGATGCAATAAATACAGTGGCTGAGAAGTACTATTCATATTTGAATATTATTCCAGTTTTACCTTTATTTGACACAAAATGTTAGTTTACAGTGTAAAATTAAGAAATAAATTTAGACATTATAACAGAAATCCTAGCGGTGCAAGTTTATTACCTCGCTTATATTAACTTACAATCTTGTTTAGATGGAATTTTGTAATTGATTTTTCTATCACTTCCTAATATCCAATCGAGCTGAAATATTGTAGAATTGCTTACTTTCGATGACAATGCATGAATCCGTCATGAATTTTCATGAATCCGTCATGAATCTGTCATGAATCCGTTCGCTTATATTAACTTACAATCTTGTGTGTTGTGTGTTTAGACGGAATTTTGTCACTGATTTTTCT
>JAQIXG010000749.1:0-28007 GCA_034700105.1 Oconnorella tubifera
AGGCCTGGTTGGCTGACTGGCTAGCAGGCTGGCCAGGCTGGCTGGCTAGCCAGGTAAAGTAATAAATTCTCAAGTCAGGTAAAGTAATAAATTACTATAAAAGTAAAGTAATAAATTCTCATTCAATTAAAACTAAAGTTAGAATCAAAAGTAGTTGTAATATTATACAATATAATAGTAAAGGCTAAATTTGTTATCAAATTAATGTACTTAAACTATTTTTATAATATATTTAATATTATATAATTTTGAAAAAATTCAAGATGTCACATATTCTATCTTATCATTTCTCAAGTAAGTATGATTAAGCTCTAAAAAATTAGCAATTAAAGATAAATCTACTACAAGCATCAAATAATTTATAAAATATTCCAGAACACTTTAAACTTCAAGTACCACACTTAAACAACTTATCAACAACCTCAATCAACTTTAAACTAATTTCATATCGCTATAAGCTCCTCATAAAATGTATAAATAACTACAAAATCAGCTAATTAGTATCAAATACCTTTAACTTTCACTTCCGCATCATACTCGATACTTCCCAGATCTGAAGTGGCTATGCAAGTGTAAGTGGCTGTTTTCTGAACGTTCTTCAACATCAGGATGTTCTTGCCAATAGTCACGCTATCTTCATCAGTCATCTCGACATTTCCGTAGCGCCACTTGACGAAGGGCATCGGAGCACCAATAGCCACACAGGTCAGATTTACAGATCCCCCGGGCATCACTTCTTGATGCTCAGGGGGTATGGAAAAATGCGGAGGAACTCGACGAACTAATAGCAAAGTGTTAAAACTGAATAACAATTTAACACAGGAGCAACTTTTGCCGAAAATATATGTTTTTAGCTACAGTTTTAACTTATATAATGGCTAAATAAAAGTAACAGGAATAAAATTATAAAAAATATGATCATTAAGTAGATATGGATAAGAAGTAAATGTGGATTAATTGATAATTATTTCTTTCTATGATAAATAAATAAATTTTGTTGTTTTCTATTAAGTTAATAAGAATATAAATATAATCAGGAATCGAACATGAAAATGTTTGATAACCGACTAAAGTGACTAGCCACAGACTTTTTGTTAATTATCTGGTAAATATTTAACAAATTAGAACCCAAAAATTCAACACACATTATTATACCCTATTATATCAATTACCTAACAAGGTTGTCTACAGTAACTGTAACAAGAGATCATTAAATTTTCAGTTGCTGAAATAATATTAAACAAACGAGTCAATAAATTGAAATTTTTTTAAAGTTGAGTCTCTTAACCTCTGACATAGAGATTAGCCGGATACGAGTAAGCCACTCCGACCATATTCTCAGCTACACATTCGTACTTTCCTTCATCCGTCTCGAGACTGTGTTTGATCTGCAGGGCGCCTGAGTAAAAGCAACAGCTGTTGAGTAGCCACTGAGCGTTTTAGTCAAATTTGTGCAATTTGAGCATGGCATCACATCGATACAGACACTCTTAACTCGGGTAACATTACAAAGAATCTAGCTAAAAGCTTTTCAAGTAATTTTCAGTTAAAATGAAACATAATCCATAAGATATGTATTGGGATGGATTAAGTTATGAAGATGATTCATACAATGTAGAAGTTATTTTAAGTGCTTCAGTATTGAAAAATACTACCATTTCAGTTATATACAAGTTATTTTATCAATATACAGAGTAAATACAAATTGAATATTTATAAAGTCTTTTGTGATTACTTCAGCTTTTTCTTTTGAAATTGTTGTTAATATTTCTTGATTGATTTTGCATTAAATTATTCTGATTTAATTTGGTTCATTAAATAAAAGTAACTTTGTATGCAGTATCAAGGCGAGAAATGAGAATCAGGATTACAAAAATTGTGTAATGCATATTATAATTGTAATATATTATGAATGTATTGACAAAGCAAATACATTAATTTCCAAAATATTAAAATACATAACAGACATTTAAGTAATTATACTGAACATAATCAGCAATTATAGCCATGAAGAAGAGACTGAATAAGGAACGATTAATCAGGATAATATAGAAAACTAATTCAATATATACATACACTATACAATATAATTCGTATACATACATATATCTATTTATATCATACGGTATATATTTCATAGAATAATTAATATATAATTAGAAAACCGTTAATACATTTCAACAGAAAAACTTCATCTTAATTAAGAAATTCATCATCTATATCTTTATTCAAAACTCACAATTTGCTAACTAATAACTTAATCGCAAATACGATATATTTCTGACAGCGCCTAGAAATATTGCAACAAAATATCCCGTTTACCAGAATGCAGTATGGATATCCTGAGATCAGTGACGTCTACAGGAATAGAGTCCTTCAGCCAGGAAATGACAGGTTCGGGATCACCCGTTGCACTGCATGACATAGTTGCACTACGATCTTTTTCCACAGCCTTCAACGAAGGACCTTCTATGATCCTGGGATAGCCAGGTGGAGCTTTCGAAACAGATAAAATCACATCAATAAATATAAAAGAATAAAAAAAATCGATTTATGATAAGTTTTGAATTTGTAGAGTTTATTTTTAATCGATTTATTTTAAGCTCGCCTGGAAATCATGAGGATTTACTCTTCAGAAATATAAATTTTATACAACTGTTAACAAGGAACAATTTTATTACATCTCATAAGATATCAGTGTACAATTTTTTATCAAGGGTAAAAGAATAAATCCGCAAAATTAATTTTATTCATTTATTTATTTTATTTTATTCACTTTATTTTTTTAACAAAAAGAGGATTAAATATTAAATTGAAATAAATAAAAGCAGTTGAAATATCTGTTCTCTTTTTAGGTAACAAATGATTAATGTAAGTATGTGGTCAGTAGAAAAATATGTGCATTATAAATACTTTCCAGATTGTTATATAATAAAAAATATTCTTCATCGTGGTAGTTATAATCATTCAAATGACAAAGAAAGAGTAACGATTTAGCAAATAGTTTTCTGCAAATATAAGAAGACACAATATCTCATATATTATGAAATCATTGTTAATTATACTGCTAGTTAAAGTGCTTCAAAAAATATCGATAATGATTTGGGAATATATATGTAATTATTTATATCTTAATTAATTTAATGATACGTCTCTCTCTCTCTACCTTCAAATATTCTCGTTGTATTCAGTTTACAACAACGCTGTATCTCAATAACTATAATTATAATTCAACGTACATATCATATTGTTTTTTGCTTCAGGCAGTAATTTCACTTTCATATTACTTGGAAACAAATAATGACAAATTTAATGAAGAAACACTTCGCGTCTTGGCAGATTTTCATTTACTGATGCAAGCCTGGGAGCCATCCTTTTTCTCAGTCGACTGCTGGCAGTTTTCCATCCGCTCATCAAAATTCATAGCAATCTTATTTGCTCATTTCATTTATGTCACGTGATTGAAATTGTTCGATCAGTAATCGGATAATATTAATTTATATGACAGCTCTGGATCACGAATGATAACGATATGATCTCAGATAGCATCATTATGATTATAAGAAATACTATTACTGACTTTAATTATAAACAATCAATCAATTTAAGCTAATCAATTTAAACAAAACAGTTTCATGATTAATGCAAGTTTTAATCCCTTAAGACATTTTATTTTGACAATCTTAATCATAAAAGATGATGTCAATGACATTGATAGCAAATGCAAAAAACAAAATGAAAATGCTCAGTGAAAAAAGAAGTGCAGATTAAATTCTAAGACATTTTTTATATCAATCATTTAACTTGATTACTAAACTATTCAAGACCAGACAATCAGGGAACAGGAAAAATGAAGCGGGTATTTGCAATAATTAAGTTTGTTTTTAGAACAGCTCAGAAAAAAACAATATATTTAATCTGTAGATATTACTAAGTAATCAAGCAGCAATAAAAACTAAACTGTTTTTACTTTTTGATGCTAATTAAATGTAAAGAAATAGACTTATATACTATATCAAACTTATCATTTTTGTTTTGATCATAGTGATATCCACAAATATAGATCGCCTTGTCAATTCTAAAATCTATCGAAAGAAAGTGTACATCGAGTTTTTCTTCTAGTCCTATTTCACTATTCAGCTATTTTCTAGACACAGTCCATACTAAACAACTGCATAATTCAGTCTCCTGAATTTGTATAGAATTTATCGCCTCAAGCAAAACGAAATACTAGCAATATAGCGTATTGTTTTTGCTGTAAACAAATGCTTCAATCAGAATTAATCATATAACAATCATCTATAGACGATACTCTGTCATTATAGACAGCAATGAAGACTAGAGTTATTATAGACAAGAAGCACATATTAATAATTTAGTACTGTAATATCATTTGTGTCAAATATTATTGCAAACGACCAAAGACATTTTTTAAAGATGTATATAAGTATTAAATTATGACTAAACAAAATTGGAACATAAATTAGAATAATAAACACTAAATATGTGTATACCCTAAGAATAATTATTCAAAATGCATCGATAAATAATTGCTAATAATATAATAACTTGTTAACACAAGTTAGCACTATTTACAGCTTTAAAAAAAAGATGAATTTTTTTCTATTCTAAATCTTAGCGATTTAAAAAATTACTTTCAATATTATCTTAAAACACTCATTTAAAATAATGCAAAGTTAATAACCTCAATAATAATTTAATTACTGATATCTCCATACAAAATACTAAGAATATTCCGGGTCAGTAAGCGCAGCTTCGATCAAAGTATAAACAAATAGGCATCCAATTACAAAGCTACACGATTAATGTAATATTTCATATGCATGAAATATTGATCCATGAGGTGTAACAATTTCTATATCTTTGATATCATGAAGAAATATGATAGCTTTAGTTTAGTTACGCTTCCGCAAACTGGAAATTACAGAAAATCATTTTCTTTTAAGTAATTTTTCGCACAGACGCTTGTCCACATAAAGTTAATATTTTAATTTTAATAAGTGAAATGCGGGCGTTTGAATATCGAAATATTTTAACGCGGGACTTTACACGTTCGAAGCTAAATATATAAAGATCAAATAAAAATCCAGTGATATCAAATACAGTATATCAGAAAGAAAATGAAAATCAGATATTTATGTCAAAATGCTCCTACCTAGTATATCAAAAATATTCGTAGTAAATTCTCATCATTTAAAAATTAACTTTAAGCGCTTAAAACTAATTACAGACCACAACTGAAAAAACTCAAAACTTCTAAAATAATAAGATGCCAATCAAGAAAAAAAACCAGAAACAGAATCTTAAAACACACTTTAGTGTCACAGTTTTGTAAAAAAAACCATCTTAATCAATCTAATTACATTTCATCCAGCCTACCTAGTCCTTCAGGATAGACTGACAGACTGGCCGACGCCAAGGAAGGTTGACCGACTTGATTCTCCGCCACACACTCGAGGACGCTATCATCTTTCTTAGTCTTCACGTTTTCTATCCTCAGCACAGACCCGTGAGGCATGTTGATGGCGAAGTAGCGATGACGGTTGTTGGTGATGCGTCTGCCTCCTCGGCGCCAGTAGACGTCCGGGGCTGGGTTACCGGACGCCTTGCAGAAGAAACTGACAGTGCCGTTGTCCAGAACACGTTGATCTCTAGGAGCGAGCGTTATTCTAGGGGTGTCTGAATTAAAACAAAGTTTACAGTTATAATATTGTGACTTTTCCATTTTGAGATGATTTCTGAATAAATGATATAAAATCGTAAATTATGAACAGAGTTTTTGTTTCACGTACAACAAATTAATGTAAACTTTCTTCATTTCTAAGTATCCTTGATTCACAAGTGATTTCATATTTTATTTCTTGGAACTGATTAAACAGGATTAACAGAATTAAACACCAGTGTCCTAAAAAAAACATCATAAGTTAATTACATTTTTCAACAGAGACTGATTTTTCCACTGAAGAAAATAATAGAAGAAAACATTAAACAGATTCGACACCTTTATTTTTAAGTATTGCCGCTAAAAAAACCAAGGCCGCGACAGATGAAAGATTTTTACTGCGAAGCAAAACATAGTTGAAAAAGGACTATGAGTGCTATTGAGAAGAGCCACTGAGTAAGTGCTTAAGTTTTCCGTTAAGTTTGACAGAGAGACGATTTAATGAGACGCGAGTGTAAACAGAATTGAAAAATGAAAGACAGCTCTGACATGTAATTAGCAGCAGTTGAAATGAAGGAAGATCTGTTAGTTACAGTCTTCAACATAGCAATAAAAAACGACACGTACAGTTATATATTTACTAAAAATAATAACTAAGAAGCAAAGTGCATATAATAATGATTCATAAAATACTGATTAAGCGAGGACAAAGTGTATGATACTGCAGACGGTATAATTTGTATTTAACATAGCTAGTTCTGAAAATACACAAACTCGAAAATCTCTTTCAGATAGAATTTTTATCCTTTTTTAAATTGGATAAATTGAACTTCAACGTCGAAATTGAACTTCAACGTCGGAATTAAACGAGGTCTCAGAAATAACTGCTATATAAACATCTATATAACTGCTAAATACTAATACACATTAAAATCTATTTTTTATAATACTAGACTAAAACACTAACACTGATCAAAATATTTTATTTAATGTCATTACTATGATCAGACACTAACGAAAAGAACAATTCGTTTTTGTAATGTTTTTACAAAGAAACATCAACTTGGTTTCTCTTGTGATAATTGCACACAGTAATTACCAGTTACTCAAAGGGAAATAATAAAAATTACAATTAAATGGTATCAAAAAAAAATGTCTGGACATGCAGAATACTAACACAGAATACTAATAAGTATTACATGAAGTAAAATACTGGATACACATAAAATTTAAATTTTATTATCATGTTCTCAGATATTACATAAATTGTAATAATGAAAATAAATAAACAGATCATACTTAAAACTTAATTATATGATTATAGAAAGATATATACAATGATTCGCATATTGCAATAAAATTCATGTGAAATTATATATATTGAAGATCTTCTATGAGCTATTTCTTTTTTAGTCCATTCCTCTGTTCATATGTTCATTCATCCACTATATTAGTCCATCCATTCCTCTGTTCATATGTTCATTCACCCACTATATTAGACCATCCATTTCTTTGTTCATATGTTCATTCATCCACTATATTAGTCCATCCGTTCATCAATTTAACCACGATCCATCCATTCATCCCTGTGCTTATGTAACAACATATGCACAGAGTTAATTCTAGTAATTCTATCCATGTGTAAATTTCAAGCATGAAATAACATTACCTAGTTGTATGTTTATTTATTCCTTTCTCTTCATTATCTCAATAATGAATAAATATTCTCTAGCTTCTACATGCAGTACTAGTCAGTTTTATATATTTTATGTGATAACATAGTAGAATAAAGTTAATTTAAATGATTCATATAGTTATAAACACCTTGTAATTAACTATCATCTTATAAAATTAACCAAATTGGTGATACTGATCCTGGCATATAATAATTTCTTCTTGTTCACTTGACACTTCACTCATTGTCTCACTCAGTCACTCAATCCCCTTGGAAACTGTCACTCTATTTCAATGCAGTGCAATGAAAATGCCGCCTTGAAATATTGCAAAGCAGGGAAATGTTTTTTATCACTGTTTTCCCACCAAAGCGAATTTTAAAAAAATGTCAGAGGATTACTGATAAAGCACGAATCACAGCCAGTTATGCTAACTGGTATCAAATATTTCATTACCAATGAAAACCTCGATATTGTACATAACCAGAAATATAAACAATAAATGAAGTTGATGAAATTGAGATTAAAAACAAAATTGCTAGCGAATCAAATATCAAAACAAGCAATCAAATTAATTGCCTTTGTCTACTATTGATGTAATGATATTATATTAAATACTAGTCAGCTTACATAAATATAGTTCAATGCAGTAACAATAAGGCAATCAATAAAATATTATACAATCAATAAATAATCTATAATCTACAATATTGTTCTCTCTGCAACTGCAGGTATGGAGATCTCTAGTGTAATCTGTGATAAAAAATTGTTAAGACGCTTGATGCTTGTTTTTGTATCAATTATGCATTTCAATGACCTCATTCACAAAATGTTACCATAGTAGAAAACTGTGAGAACAACAGCAGACTATCTGAATAAGGCTAGAAATAAATTCAAGTTATCTAAATGCATAAATTTAATTCTTTCTCTGTTTGTCTCAGGTATGCTTCGGCTCTGATTGCAAAATTTTAAACTTAGCTCCCAATGGGTCGGCCTACTAACAAAAACTTTTTAAATAGATTTAGGGTTAGAGTTAGACCTTTTAGGTGAAAATACGCAAAGGCCCTGGCTAAACAGTAAAGTCATAATAAAACAGTATTAGTATGCTATTGTGTTAAATATTCATATATCTACTATTTTCAAATTTAGTACTAAAATAAAATTATAAGCCTAATAGCATAACTGCAAAAAAATTATATTTTATATATAAAGCAAAAAGTTATCGACCATGACCACAAATTGTTTAAAAGAAAACGTGTTCAAGATCAAGTTATCTTATAACAAGTTAAAAAAAAGTTCCCAGGAAAAAACTGCTATAAATGCCATCAATCATATTATTTTATCACAAAATAATAAATAACACAACATCTCATAAAATATACATTCTGATACAAAATATTCTCCGCAATAATATTATATGATAAAAAAAGGCCATAAAGGAATAACACTAAACAAACGAACAACCAATAAATCAAATATATAGAACACCGCAAAAAAAGTTATGAAGTCTATTACATAAATAATTTAAAATAAACAATTTTGACATCCATATTTATTTCCAATATAGTCTGATATGTTACAATATGTACCCATAGACATATCTCTTCCAACATCTATTTATTTCAAGTACATTCCTCTGCTACCACAAGACAAAAATAACCAAAAAATTTAAATCTGCAAACATTGCAGAGATTTAAACATCATCCTCAATTTCCTAATCCAAAGCTCAATGGGAAAATATTATCCTCTGATTCTATAAACAGGGAAAGCCTGATGAGGGTGACTATAGGACTAATATGGGATGGCATCTTCCCCCTAATAAACGTGTCAGCTGCTAATGCTTACCCGGTCCGCTTCCCTAATTATAAACTTCCTATAGGCTATAAGGCCTACTGTGCAAAGTACATAAATATATATCTATCAATCTACAAAAAAGCGTAATATTTAAACAATCTATAACATCAATGACAACAGTACTAAAATTTTATGATATCATTTGCCATTCCTGTTTTTAAAAATCAAATTACGCCACTGAACAACGCCCGGATTGGAAAATCCTATACCAGATTTTAACCGTCTCGCTCCAATAAGGTCTTCTGTTACTCGAACTGTGTGTGATCTCACGTGATCATAACTCAAATATTCACTGATCAGAATAATCTAATACATTAACAAAAGATATCCGCAGGAAAAGCTGCATTATTTTCTTCCCAGATATATCATCGATTCATTGCCATGATGGAAACAACAGTCACGCTATGCTTGGCAAATATTTACAGAAACTCGGTACAGCGAGCCGCCGCAGCACATACGTCACATCTCATATTTACGAGAGCACAATCGACTTTTCTGGCTACCGTCCATCTATCCAATATACGTCTTATCACAGATCGGAATTAATCGATTAACCCTACTCTAGCTAAGGCTCTATAAGTCTTGATAACGATATTAGAAATCAATTCAATCAGAAATTCCATTCCGTTCGTTTCAATTATTTTTTCGAATGATTAAATTTCAAGAGTTTAGAGTTGCTAAGTGAGAAGAATCTATTTTCTCTTGAATATTGATTATAAATCAACATTACTTTTCTTTTATGATATAATAATATGATTAAAATGCAGCGACGAGATGTTAAAGAGAATATATTATTATATTATCAATTTATTCTCCAATCAAACAAAAAGCTGTCAAGTATTCATTTTTAGAAATTTAGAATGTGACATGAGAATACAAGTAAGTTTATTCGGTATTAATAAACTGATAAGTTTATACCTAAGGAGAATTCCAGCTTAGAATAAATGTAGGACGCAAACAAACATTTCAGGATATGACTACGACACAATTTAACTTTAAGTTCAAAAATCTTTGCAAATTTTGCATCTTTTAATTTCCTACCCTTATTTCCTTTGCGCATGGATTTTTACTCAATTTCACAGGTACTGTAAATATTTTTCTAAGTTTTTCTATGAAACAGAACATTCTTCAGTTTTAAAACTGCAGGTACTGCAATTAAAAAAGATGCTTATATGCCTGCCATATTATTACAACATCCGGCCTGATTTAATTTCTTATGCAATCGGCAGCATATACAGACATTTGCAACAATGTAGGCAAACAATTTCGAAACAATAGTAAATTCTAGAAATCACAGTATTTTCATTTAGAATCTTTTACATTTTAAATACATGGTGTACACACAGATGTTTCTAATAGAAAACGTTGCAATTTCTAGAATTTAGATTCCAATAATTTTTAACTATTTGACTCTTACAATTTTATTTTTGTCATTTAAGTTTATAAATAAAAATGTTTTTTGCTGAATGCATTTGCACTTTAAGTAACTGTTGAATATTTATTGTTTGAATATGTTTATCGGTGCTTATTTGATTGATGTTAAGAAAATACACTCTCTCTTCATAATCTTTTTTGTCTAAATTTTATTATGTGAATATTATACTGTTAAATCACTACTGTTACTTTTAATTTTGTCAATCAGTCAACAAGTTTAAAAAATAACTTAGACCGCATACAAACAACATACTGAGAGAGGAAAACGTTCCTTCATTTCTCCTCAATACTCTGCTGTGAAAGATTCTTATAGGGAGTCGTCAATGGCGATGACCTAACAGCTGTTCATCGCAGCCAGCCTAAAAATAAGACGCTATAGCGAGTGGCGCTAAACGGCTACAGCCCTCCAGCTGCTTTCCAGCTATCCGTCTGTCACTTCGGGTTCACAGTAGTCACATACCGCAACCCTCAAAATCAAGATTTTCTCCATTAGTGCGTTATATTTCGATAACCATTTTATAATAATACTCGACGTGGCTAGAGACGTTGTGTCATATAATATTGTCTTGAAAATGTATTTGACGAATAATAAAGGGTACATATAATATGAATCTAGGTTCAAGTTATACAGCACACTCCTGAAGTGTTATTGCAATTGATTCGTAATAATGTGTAAAAATAATCGTTGTCTATTTTCTTCCATTATTAGACGATACAAACGTTTTTCGCAAGCGAGCATTCGAAAGTACTGCAATAATATTTTTGGAGCTCGCCAGAGCTGTCAGTGCGAATATTATTGTAAAATATTATTGTAAAAGTTATCGTGGTGTAATCTACAATAAGAATTGGCGTTGATTTTAGATCAACGCTGTGTCAGTTTTCAATCTAATGTAACTACGCTACTTTAGATTCAATGCTCCATTATTACTACATTGATTTGTTTAAATATATACCAATAATCAGTATTTCAGTAGGGGTCCTAGAGCCTTTAATGGGTTAAATATTTCTATATCTACTGCAACTCTACTCGGATGAGATTAACACAATAAAAGGCTCAAGGGTCACCACTGAAATGTTGGCAGCTGCGATAATAATTGACATGACATCTATTTATTCAAAGCTATTTTTTAAAAAAGAACGCTAAACAATAATATAAATATAACTTTTAATTTTATAATTATTACTTATTTTCAAAATATTCATTTTTTTAAAAGCTGTAGGCCTACACTGTATAATAGTACACTTCGTGAATAACTTTTAAATAGCTCATACGTAATTAAAATTTTAACCTAAAAGTATATATTTAATAGAAATTATTTTATAAATTATTACAACATTGTGAAAGCGGTTAAGTTTTTTTACATTTTAAAATTTTCAATAAAATTAAAAATAATTAATGAATTCGGAAGCATTATTAGTCACTTAAAAATTTTAGCAAATGCAACTTATTTAAATGACAGTATAATTTGATACAATAATTTGCTATTACAAAATAAATTAAGGAATACATAATAAATATTACGTAGGCTACGCATTTATATAGTATACTATTTCCTGTACATTATATCTTAATATACAATAGCTTCAGTGTAAATAAATGCAGAATATTATCAGATAATAATTTCTATTGTCAATATTCCCATCGTTATCTATTTATTTTACTCTATGGGTTTATCCCATTGTATTTGCCCAATAAAACAATGATACATTTCGGTCTACCGCGCTGCTTGCTGCACACGCTGTACAGTAAATAGAGCGCATTGTGCTATGAACAGTTAATCTATTATGCAACTGTCTATACAGCGGAAATCTGTCTGAAATGTTTCTAACCGGAACAAATAGATAATTTAATCCCGTTCAGACTCTTCTATTTAGTTGAGTTTTCTGCCCGGTGGATAACATATCAATCACTAAAATATTCCGCAGCATTTGAGATGAAAACGTTTGCGCAAATTCAGCGGATTCACACTTTGCTTCAACGAGATTTCAAGCATGTTAACGAATGAGAAGACGAGTGAGACAAGTGAATAAAGAAACGCGGCTCGAGGATAAATGTAGATTACTAGGATCAGCTATGAGTGAAAGCTGACATGCTGACGACAGATAGTATACAAGCTGGTAAAAATGTTTTTGCAATTCCAGCTTGGCTGTTATAACCGCATAAAACATATAAGAATGTTGTATGCCTATAATAGATTTCATAGAAGTGGCATGCCATAAATGAATCTGTATGCGTCAGTGCAATAACTCAAAATATCTGATATAGATACACAGTACTTTGTTCATAATTGAATTCAATAAATATGATTAATAACGCATATTTCAATTTTAACCTTGGAATGAAACATGGATAGTATTCTGCATTTATAATAAAATAGAGATTTTGAAATTTAGTCTTCATGCATTAAAAGTTACAACATTGAGCTAAATTTTGTCTAGGATCCGTTATTTAAAGTAAACAATTACTTCAATTCGCACCTCGAGATTGCACAAATTTGAGCCGAGAGAGATGCGTAATTATAATAGCATATTGCTTAGTATAAAAAATGTGAATAGAAATATGCATAAACAACACTGTATAGTTTTGATGACTACACATTTAAAACCTGTGTTCAGAATTTAACATAAAACGCAATACAAGTTACAGAACACGTAACAGGCAATTCAGTAGAAGAAGACATCGATAAAACTATAACCTACCGTCATAATCGTTGAAGCACGTGACAAGTTGTAAAAGAAGCAAGCTGATGAACACTCTGAAAATCATGATTGCTCTGTACCCAGTAACTGCACATTTACGTCGATTCCGTGCGCTGTGAAAGCTACAATAACAAATAATTGCAAATAATATCCTGGCGTGAATCGACTTGACACCAAATCCAACATAATCACCGTTAATAATAGCCTTGCAAATAACGAACCTTTATTATCCATTTATTTCTATCACGCTACTAAAACTAGCACCATGTAGCAAAGCCGGAGAAAATACAGTCGACTATGCAAGAGCCGAGTCGTTGTGAAAAATCGCGTTTTATTCAACACCAAACAAACGAAGTTGCAGCGAAACGGCTCCTAGCTGCATCGAGTTGTTAGCTCGCAGCAAATTTACTAAAAGGATGATAATGATGAAAATGAAGGCTTCGCATTGAAAAACAACGATACTAATAATTATTGACAAATCGGCGAGTGTTTGCAGATAATCGGCATGCTTTCCAGATGAAACGAACGTTAGATATAGATGTAACAAATTATGTAACAAATGAGAAATGAGGTTATATAATATGTAGATAAAACCATTACGTGATTATTAGTATTATGTTCTCATCGTAGTAAATCATATTATTTTAAATGTCAATGAAACAGTGTTCTCCACGATAGAAATTCTTTGACGCAATTGAAGAGACCTAACGAATATGATCATCATTTGAAGAATTTAACAATATTGAATGAGAAAATAGCACAACGTACACATAAATAATAATCATAATAAGTTATAAATAATAATATTTTAAATTATTTTTTCTAGTTAATACATTTATTACCAAAGATAATTGGTTGCGTGTTACATTACGAATTCTACTAATTTGGCATAGTATTCCAAGAATTATCTAAAAGTAAAGGAATTTTAAATTAGTAACAAGATTCCATCGATATCGAAAACGTGTCAGAAAATTGACAAAATTGTTTTTATTTCAAGCCAATATTGAACACATTTTGCCACAGGCAGTCTATAAAACAACTAGTTTTCATAGTTTAAATACATCTTATCTGGATAACATTGATTTATAAGCCGCATCACATAAATATTGGATTATAGGAAAACACACGAGAATGAGTCTCATTGCTTGTCATGCAATCTCATTAGAACACACTGTCATTTCGTTACACTTATCAGAAATTGTTTATTGACATGACATTGTATTGAAACATATTAAATTTTAACAAGAATAATAATCAAAATATTAAATGTAGGCGTAGCTTGGAATTAACTATTTATTTATTTCACAACTATAGTCCTACTAATTTTATGTACGTTGTGATAAATGTATTACAGGAGATAGGCAGATAGTGAAATATAATATATAAAAATATATTAAATGAGGTAGGCAAATAATATAAACACGTCCAATATCACTATAGTTTTTCTCATAATGTATGAAAACCAATTTAATCATTTTCACAATAATGATAAATATGAGAAAAACTAATAATTTATAAGCGAATAGGTTTATATGATGATTTTTGATTTAAAAAACTTTAAAAGAATGACTACGAGCCTATTACAATGGCCTATGACTTATATTATATATAATAGTCACAAAATTTTACAACTGGTTAATATTCTTATAGTTCTCATGAGCAACTGATATTGACTAAATTGAATTGACATGCAGGCATAGTTATGTCGTGTTAAATTGCATTGATAGTGTTTTGATGACATTACATTACAGTCAGTATATTAGTATATGAGCGATGATTATGAACGAGGACCTTTATGTAACATAAAACATATGCATATACATCAGCATATACTGTAGAGAAAAGGGGAATTTTTGCCAATATAATATTAAGCCAATGGCTTTTGAGGTAACAATTCATCACGATTTATAAATAAAGCGATACTTAAGTTTTAGGTAATAATGAAAAAATGAGCCGTTTTCTTATATTAATGTTACAAGTAACCGAATAAATACATACAACAATTAGTATTGATAAAGTTTTCTTTTGCTTAAAACAACAATAATGTAACTGCTAATAAAAATATTGACCAATTTCACATTTAGAACTCTCTCTCTCTCTCTCTCTCTCTCTCTCTCTCTCTCTCTCTCTCTCTCTCTCCCTCCCTCTCCCTTTCCCCCGCTTCCTCTCCCTCTCCCTCTACTCTCCCTCCCTCTCTCTTCTCCATCTCTCTAATTTTATTCCAGGCGCAGAAAGCTTTAACTCAGAATAGAGTTTATCTTATGTAGGCAGACGACACGGCTATGCGCTTCACCGCCCGCACTAACAGGGCATAGGGGCCGATCTAAAATTTGATTTTAGGGGATAACACAATTTTCCCAACTAACAAAAAACTGACAACTTTTCTGCAACGTCATCTTCACCTTTTTCCCCTCACTTGACTCTTCATCATCAATAAAATCGCTTCATCTACAGCATCGCCGCGTTTTTAAATTAGTAAAATAATTTTTCTATTAATTATCTCAACAGGAAGCGGAGAAATTGAATCCGGGCTATATATTTTATACACAAAAAATTGATCATTCGACACATTGATCATTCTAGGGAAGGAGGATCAGGGGTATTGGCTCATTTGAACCCTCTATCGTGGATCAACCCCCTGACGGGCACTGAAGGAAGACCGCATCCAACCACTCGCACCCGGTGCTATTTGAAGATCATCCAGCAGATTGGAATAGCGTGACGAATAAGCTCTCGCTTATAGTCGCTCTGACAATGATAGATGAGCTCTCGAAGACTTCATCAAATGTCATTATTATCTATTTAGCAACGAGACCATTATTGTCTATTTAGCAAGGCATCATTTGTATACAAAGATTGTCAAGTTCTGATGGGAAGATAAAAGTTGAAACGCATCTTAGAAACAGCAAACAATGACTATTCGAATTCTATATTAATATTCTAGAAATAGACTTTTCATGCTATTTCAGTCAGTTATAACAATCGGAATGAAACATTTAGTAATTGTGTGTTATTGAATATATTCGCCAATATAAAAGTGGTTCACGAAAATAAAATATCATAAAAAAACTTTGAATAACAATTAAAATCTGCTGAGAGATTAATTGTTTTTAACTTAATTGTTTTAGTGATACTTCTGGAATATCAATTCAGCTGGTTTCAACCTTATTATTCTATCTTTATTCACTAGCGCAAGACATTATAATATAATGCTCAGTTGCTGTCTTAACTTAATAGGCCAAACAAATACCGCAAAATGGCAATCATAAAGCCTGGCTCGCATCAGTGAGATTTTTCTGAGTTTCCCGGAGAGACACCCGAAGACAATTTTCAAAACATGATAGCATACTAATAGCTGTAATAACATTAACCATCATTTAATTACATCTCGCAATTGTAGTAAAACAACTCTATGACAGTGAAAGGTAATCATAAATGCTGCCAGACAAATCGCAAGTAGATAGGACAGTCGCTGAATGAATCACAAAAAGTACACATGCGACAAGGGCTTTAGTCGAATATTGCTATTGGCTCCAGCGAGACTTGACTGGTTGTCCATAAGTCACCGAGAGACAGAGATAATTACATCTCCCGGGATTGTCCTCTTCCGGCTATCATCAGCAATGTTTTAACATTTTTTGATAACTTTATGATTATTGCAGATGAATATAATGGATTCAGCGCGCTTCAAAAAGTCTTGGCGCTGGAGGCATCGCAAAAAGAATCACGCAATGTTAATTATCCTAATGAGTTTTTCTTTCACTTCGCTGGTAATATATATTTTATACAACTAATTGGCAATAGTTTAATGCCAGATGTCATTCTAAATAAGTATATGCGCGCACCGTTCATATAATAATATCTGTAAATATAAGTTAAAACTTCATAAAAAAAGTTACATGTTTTTTTTACAATAGTATTTTAGTTCATTTAGAATCAATGGCTATCAAGTATAAAACTTATTTCGTTGTTTTAATTCGAGAATAATTAAACATGTCAATAATATTTCTATATCAATTTAACGTTTGCCAACTTATAATAAAATGTTCATTATTAGATTAACATCATAATCAAAATTGTTGCAATAAACAGTAATTTTTTATTTATTTAAATGCGCATATACTATTAAATATATATAGTTGCGCGTATACAGTTTTAGATTTGTTCATAGAACATATTAACTCAAGACTTTGATAACTTTCACAGTTTCTTTGAGCTATGGAATGCATGCATGAGATGTGCAGTAATATAAACAACGCACTACAAATGCTCTTGAGAGCCACTAAAGTCATGATTTATAATATGCCCAATTAGCACTTGTACACGCTTTAAGTAGTTTGCATAACTGATGAAGTGCTTGATCGATGAGAATCTAATCGCTTACATACGTTTAAAATTGAGATTTGTAATAGAATTTTCTATTCTTTCCATACTTTTACATTTTTGAAAGCTTTTATGAAGAAACAGAATAGTTAATATAGGTTAAGATCAAATAAAGGTGCAAAAATTATCAGTAACAGATGATTCGAATTCTATAATATCTGAAAATATCTTAATATCGACTTTTTATTATCTCAAATTAAAGCAACTTATATTCGTCAATAACAAGTAACCTATTATTATCGTATCATCTTACTAATGTAATATAAAATTGAGCGCATCTAATTTACAAATTCACACAATTTAATAACTTTTCTCATTTAAATTATTATTACTGCTGGGATAGATTTTCAAGAGAATCTGATACACGAGTTCAGCTGATCTACGCCCATTAACATAACGAGAGGTCACACGTTCATATTTTAAATCAAAGTAGTAAAACTAAAAGCAAAGTTCAGTAATAGTTCTCAGAAGTCAGCTTCATGCAAATGAATACGTAACGATATACTTTCCATGATACGAGAGAAACACTATAAAATGTGGATGAAAATTAATATTTAGTACTCACAGGCTGCCACGTTCTCATCTTACTTACGCTACACGATACCTCGATAGTAGCCAAATATCTATCAATGATTGCATGTTTCGCAATGCACTTGATTCGGAATCCAATTACTGAACTGGTTTCATTTAGATAGCATTTGATGTTGTTCAGGACAAAATTTCAATACTCAAAAGTAACGTTATTATGGTACAGAGCATAAACGTCTGTCAAAGGGTTAATAGTTAAGAAAACACGCCGGGATGACATATTGTAATTGATTTTAGATATTATATCCAGTTCTTTGTTTTCTGATATTTCTCTTTGTTTGCAACACTGATCTCACTCGTTGAGGTCAGAGGTATAACTTAAAATTATTCCAGTATCCCGAAGGATATTCACTTCAAAGTTTAAAAGTTTACCTTTAAAGTTTTTAAGATTCTAGTTAATGTAAATACTGTTAAGTTATAATGATGAATTATTAGATTATTATTATAGTACATATATATTCATTCAGTACAAATTTTATATTGGATTCAGCAAAATCAATATATATTTCACTGATATAATTAGAGGGTCAGAGCAATAATAATAATAAGTAAAAATATAACAAAAAAGCAAAGAATTTAAAAAGACTCGCACAAAAACAAAAAGACATGTATACATACAGGTTCAAATCTTATTGTCCAAATTTTCAGGTTGTGTCTGAATATAACATATGAACAAGAGCCCGTTATAAATGGACAAATGACATCACAGAGTATTAATAATATCAAGTAAATCATTTGAAATAATGGCTTTAAAACAAGGTAAATTGTTAAAAAATCATTTACAATTATTATCAATATTCATTATTAATTATCTCATTTTAATGTTTGGAAATAACATGCAAGATAAATTAAAAACTTAGATAAATTAAAAGATTAATTAAAAACTCACGCAATACTTAATTACTGGTAATTTTAAGATATGTATGGCCAACATTAATCAGTGGTGAAAGTTGAATAGTTACACCCGGGGATGGCTAAAAACTTAGATTGACAGCAGCCACGCAAGGCCATCCCTCTCGCGAAACCGCACCCCCTCGCCTTGAAATGAAATCTCTCTTTCTCTCTTTATTATTTTATCTCAGTTCCTCTCTCTATATCTCACTAACGAACAAAAGACTAAGTCATCGATAAATCTTTGGTCTACAAATTGACACAAAAATACAATGCTGCCGCTGTGAAGAATATTTTCCACAATGAAGATCAGTCTAATATTGTGTTTAGCATTACTGCAGATCAATATAGAAAAGTCCACACAAGATTTTCTTATATCGAGCTCTGACTCTCTGAGGCGTAAATATCTAAGAGCTTTTAGCTTAATTGTATACCATCTTGATCCAAGACCAGCAGCTCCAATCGGTCAAAATCATCGACTGGGCAACGTCAATCTATCAAACATGCATGTCCATTAAGTTGAGGTTCACAGTAAGACAGGAAATGAACACTGACAGACAATCGGCTGGCCACTTAACACAATTCACATAGCTATCGATAGTCTAAAATTGACATAATTCAACTATTGGCTAAATCAAATATGAGCAGAAAATTTCAGAAATATAAATTATATAAATATTCTCATAGGCCTATGCATATTTTATTTCTAAGCCCCTAATAAAAAAAAAGTTTTCAATTTTAGATTTCTGTAATAAATACAGAGCAAAAATTATAAAATTAAACAATGCAACTTAATAATTAAATAAGGAATAGATGAGTTTTATTTTTAAATATTAATATTTATTACTTATAAATACTTACATAAGTAATAAATAAGTTATAAAATATCATTTAAAAGTTATAATATATTTATAAATAAAGATGGCCAATTCAATTTGGCTATTTGGTAAAATTTAATTAGAATTGACATCTCATCAAAATTCTCATAAAATTCTTTTTATACATTCATGAGAAAAGAACTGAAATTTCAAGATAGCACATCATCACTACAATAAAATGAATATTTAGTAGTAAAATTTAATACAAACTCCTTCAACCACCATTTAGTCTCTATTTTACAGCTCTGCATGAATTATCACTGATGTTAAGCTGTCCTGTATTTAATGAAAATTCAGATTGCGATGATATCCACTTCAGTTTACGCCTTCTCACGATTTTTTTCAACGACAATCAGAACATCTCTATTTGATCGACTCGTTCATTTTATGTAGCCGATTTGACGTTAACCATTTCTGTGCTGGACAGAAGAATATTTAAATTACCGACAAGGAAATTGAAGCACGATTTCGCCTTTCTCGGTCAGTGGAGTCGCGAAATGAGATGATTGAATAATGTTAGTCTTGAACACGAGTGTATTGCAGAAGAAATATCATTAACTGCAATGGGAGGAGCATCCGCGCTCAGAGGTTGTTATGTCGTGGGTCATTGCAGACAAGTTATTGTCGTCTTGTGAATAAGACTGATCAGATGGTTTAAATTAAGTTAAAATATGTTTTGCAAGATCTACGTCTGTATCAAGGATCAAGGTTGTTACAGTTTATTTCACTGTTTTGTTACATCATCATAAATTATACCAGTTTAATTATTATTTAGTGGAGCAACTCTGCAGCTTCAGATAATGACTATAAATCAGTATTTAATACAATGTTTAAATCAAAAAATCAACTTAACACAAATATTGTAAGGCCTAATCGTTTCGATATTAAATCGCAGCAAAAAGGATGCAAAAAACTAAATAAATTGTTTATGTGCTCTATAGGTTTAATAATAGGAATGAAACATATTATTTTCAGGTAATTTAATTTAGCCTCTAAAAACCGACATCTAGTTATCAAGAACGCAACTCAGAATTACAGTTCATGCCAAATCAATCGCAAAAACAGACCAATGCATTCTACTGTTACATGTAAAGCTGTATATAATACCAGTACAGTAATGCAATGAGCCTAGAGTAGCCTGAGTAGAGCTCATAAAAATGTGATTAAGCCTAATGACGCCATAGCACGTTAACAGTTCATTAATTTATTGAAGCGCCTGTAAAAGCGAACTGACACAACGCAGATCTTTTCATCTCCCAATCAGTCTATCCGCAAAGTAGCAGTTCCCACTCGAGATCTCTCTACGCACGTCAGGCAGCACCGCGTGTAACCCTATCCAGCATTCAGTGGACGATGTATCGCATCATCGCATCGCACCTGAAGCAACCGTTAGTTTACTGCTGCTAGTACAAACTAAACTTACTCTAAAAAAGAAGCAAAAGATTGTTTTCTCAACGAAAAGATCTATTCGAAAAAGATTTCAGCGTTCGTGTCTATTTCATGATTTGGGCTCAGAGAGATCACACGGTTGTAATTTCACTCGGCTACACTGGAGATTTAGTTTATACAAGAAACGAAAATGTAAACGACCGATAAAATTCCGCGCGGTGTAGTCATCCCTGGTGGCGCAACGTTAAGCCAGGCACGTTAGGATAGATCAGGGTCAACTACAAAACAACTAAATGATATCTGGAGAGGCTTGGTTCCCTTTAACTTATTTTAGAGCCAAAGAACAGTCTATAATCAGTCCGTGGATAAATTTAGTTGCGGACACTTTATGAATTATAAATGTTCGTTTTAATCGGAAACAACAAAATTACTATTCAATTAATTACTGTAATTTTTAAAAATCGTTTTAGAAATTACAAGCTTTAACCGAAATCCTGAGAAAAGTGGTATTTTATTAAAAAATGTAAATTAAAGAATCGAAATTTCACAGAGTTGCCCTGGATTTTTAATGATAGTTGCACCAATAAAAAGAAGGAACTGATTTGTTCGAAGCGAAAGAGTTTTCATGGCGGATGTAACGTTACTACAAAGAAAATAAAATCCGAAGAGATGTCTGCTATGCAAACAAACGATGCAAAGATAGATTCGGATCATATGATAATGAAATCATCACAATATGATGTCCTATGACGTAGGCACACTAGGATTTCAGATTAGAGCGTTCGCGAATGCTGCCCTGTTTGTAATTAAATGCATTTAAATGAGATTCCGTTCGTTTTATTTGTCGTAGTGTCTAATTGTTGTATTAATTTGATCACGATTTTATTTGTATCTAATTAGAATATTTTTTTATTTTTATTTAGATAATATTATAATAAATAAAAAAAATAAAATATACAAAATATAAAAATGTAATTTCAACATTTTAATCTAACATATAAATTACAAGGTTTGAGATGTAGAGTGATAGAGGCAGATTATTTTATAAATGGTAAATTGAATTCTATCGTATATGTTATAATACACATAACAAAACATACACTGCAGCGTGTACAGTATATTATACAGTGTGCAGTGTTGCACGCCCAGGGCAATGAAATAAAAAAAACAATCAAGCATCAATCTGTAAATCGTTCCACATGGCTTTCTGTCATCATTAAAGAGATTGTTTTATTTTTCTCTCGCGTGTCATTCGATAGGTTATTGAAACAGTAGACAATAAAATAAGAACAAAGAGTTGCAGCAGAATTTAGAAAGAAATCTTTTACGCGACCTGAGATTGGATTTTTGAAGGCTTTGCTGATATATTATTTAATATTCAAATTGTAGGTTTCAAAACTAACATTAGTTTTGTTTTGTATGCTGCCTAAAAGTAAGTTTCAAAAGTCCAATATACTTTTTTATTCAATAAAAAATATATAATCATCATAAAAGATTATCGAGAAAAAAATGCAAAATAAATAAAAGAAATTCGTTATAGCAAATTACCTAGTAAATTACTACAATCAAAAATATCAAATTGTGCATTATAAATACAGAAACAACATTTCTTCGCTGTACAGTAAACCCAGACGTGTATTATTATAATTAAATTATACCTCTCATAATCTACTGTTACCATGCTGGATATCCTATCACTAGAGTTTAAATAAATATAATGTAATTTTTCTTTGAGTGATAATGCAGCAGGTTGAGTAAAATAAAGATCAAAACAAAGAAAAAATGATAAAGTTAATGAATGCAGACTAGAGAGATTAGCAATCAACAGAAGAAAAATGATAAATGCTCGGATGCAGGTTATTACAAATTATTGAAGAGAATTCTATATTTAGCTGTCGAAACGATGCTACTTTAGATAGATAAACTAGCGATGGAGAAGATATTTAAAGGAATGTACGTCTTTGTGGTATCTGAATAAGACTAAATAATAGTAAGTTTACTGTTTTAACTTAATTTAGTTGATTGAATTTCAATATATTTTTAAAATTGTAATTTCTCCAAATTTTACTGTCATTTCGAGAAGGTCACTTTGGGCACAGACAATTCGGCCAACTCAGAGTCAATACGACTCAAATATTAACTCAAATAGTAAAATTACAAAAATCGTAGTTTTCAGAAAAAAAAAATTATAATATACAGTATCGCTATGTTTTTATTGTAAATTTAAAACTTAATTCACAAATATTGATTCACAAATATTCACAATATATTCTGACCAATTGCGTCCTCTAATATAAAACTACTAATCGTGATCCAAAATCCCTAACTGGACGAGTAATATTACAAAAACTGAATAAAGTATAAAGAATGAAATACAAAATGGCAAGAAAATGACTTTAAAAAGTCAATTTACAAAAGAATCTAGTAAATGACTAAAAAAAATATGCGCTTAGTGGGCTGCATGATTCAAAAGTCAAAAGGCTCAAAAAATCCTATTCTATCCCTAGTCATTTCTTCAACGAAAACAATGTCTGGATCTCCATATAATAATCCATAATCGAGTAAATAAATTAATTGGATTGCACTATGGCGTAGTAGACATTGCAATAAAGCTCAAATATTATATTTCACTACAATGCAGTTTTATACCACTTTTAAAATATAAACTTCAATTGTATAAAAAAACGTTCTTTTAATTTAAAGTAACATATAAGTAGAACTATTCCACATTTAAATAAGAAAGCGGTATTTAATTATTATATTAAGTTTAATGCAGCAGCTGATTAACATACCGAAACATTACACTCCTTCGTATTCAATTTTTATAATTACATCAGAAAACAAACTAAATTAATTCAAAGCAATTATCCTATCAGCTGACTAACAAAAATGAACGCTACCAACTTTGCTACTTACAAAATCGAGTTACAGCAGGAAGTTTAGCTGAAATTGTTTTGGCCAAAGAATCCGTTAATATAAACAAACTCGACCTCGCTAGACTAGAGCGAATCCTCTAAGAACTAAACAATAAATCTACAGCAGGCGATTAGAAGATGCCATCAAGAGCTCAACGTGCCCGCATTAAACAAACATGTCGTCACAGAATCCATTAATAACAAGAAGAAAAAGTAAACAAAGCTGAATATAACAAGAAAATTGCAACAAGAAATAGACAGATAATTAGCATTAATTCGTTTTAGTATGGGTAAAATTCTATAGAATACTGGCAATTATTAAAAATCAGTTAGGTTCGATATAAATAGCTACATTTTAAAAAATCTTTTACCTTGTAGAATGTTTTGAAAGGATAAAAAATGTGTTTTTAGCTTACAGTCAACCCCTCCTACACAACTCGCTAGAAATGTGTAAAAAAACTTTATGTTGTTCCTAGTACTGCAATTTATAACAATTTAACATTAAGACAGTAAAGACAATAGCGAAAAATTAATAAGTCAGAGATGCATCAGAAAAGCCATTCATAAATTAATGTCAAATAAAATAGTAATCCTGAAATAAGTTATAAAAGCAATACACTCTTGAGACTTTTCATCTTTACATTACGGTTCACCACGAGACTGTCAATTGAGATAAAACTATTCTTTGTTGATGCACCATCGTATACATGCAAGGCGCAGATGGAGACATTCGTTTTCATTAACCAGTCCGGTCCACCCCGTAGCTACGCTTGCGGTAGAATGAACTGCTTCAATTTCAATGATGGAAGATTCGTCAGAATTCTACCGTTACACTGGAGATTTACGCTGACCAGTCGTGCTGCATGTCATGTTGAGGAAGAGAAGAAGAAGAAGACGAATAGAAACAACACGGAAGGAGAATAAAATAAAAGTATTTGCAGTTAAAATGAAAAAGTTCCACAAAGAAGGAAAAGGAAAGAAGAATGAGAAAAAAGAAAGAGAAAATAAGAAATAAAGCAAGATGAATGAAAGAAACTCTTAAATAAGAAAAGACATAAGTAAAAATAAAGTGATACAAGTAATTCAAATTGCTAACTAAGAATTTGACACGTCGTTTGTAATTTTTGTGTACCCGGTACTAATTTATATTCTAAATTATTTTAATAAGCAAAATTGATGATTATAATAATCTATTACAATCATCATTTGCTTTTTAATTTTGAAAATAAATATATTAATACATACATAAATATTATAACATTTCGATTACAATTTCATTATTTCGAGATCGAAAAGTCTTCTTCAATAAAAATCATACTCTGTTAAATGTAAAGTTATGTTTTCGAAAGAAGATCAACTGAATTCTTTTCTCAAACTGGTTACCTGTATGTGCAAGGTTCAGCACAAACCGAAGACGGAATAATAGCGTGCAGATCTGCAGAAAGTCAGCTGCTTTGGCTTATAGTATTGATTATCTGTTAACAGGACAATCCAAGAAGCTATCTATCGGTTATTTACAGCGCATGAATGATTTATAACGAAGCGTTCGGACAAAAAAAGCGACGAATATTCGCCGAATCATCTAATTTAGAACATTCGGAAATATCAACTTAAGCTTAAACAGGTATGCTAAAAGATAGCTTAAGCATGTTTTTAAGTGTTTAAAAACACTGCGCATAAAAGTAGGAAGGCTATGATTAGTGGAAGATCCAGGTTGATATTTTTATGCCCCCTTAATACTAAATTTATTTAGTAAATGTTGAAATGTAATTGAGCTTTTTGCGACATTGTAAACTAGATTCAGTGTTATACACTGCTGTAATAATCAACCATCAAAATTGATAAATGATGATGAATAGCTCTGCCTGAAGCTTACAAAAAGTCCAAATTGTGTTACAACCAAACTAAACTCGCTAGAATTCATATACATTTTATTCGATGTCACAATAATTTGGACAAAAATTCAATTATAATTACTGACAATATAGTATCGGTATTCAATATTTAGAACAAAATCGTTTCAAGAAGAAAACGTTTAATACTCGATCGAAAATAAGTCGTCGTGTGAAGGCCCTACAAAGAGGAAGGATTTTAATACAAACATTTTTAGCAAATAAGACAAATTTTCGATGATCCTTCAAGACATACACGACTATAATCAAATATTTTGTAAAATAAGTTAAAATAGTTATAACTTACCTTGATATCAACTAGATCAAATTCGATCTTGTAATAGTTGAAACTTGATGGCTAATTATTACTAAAACGTAGATATACAACTTGCAATGTTTTCTCTATAATTACTATATTCCATCTTATAGTCAATCAGTAGTCAGATTTGTTAAATTGCTTTGAATTTATTTCACCAATTAATCGATTGATCTAAGCAAATGCATTACTTTCCACTATCCGCAAAGCTTGAATAAGAATCATTTAAATAAACGCCTAAACAGACTCAGTAAAATTTAACAGTTTCAACGACGGATAACTTCTATACTCTACTACGAGAATTCCTCATTAAGTTTTCATTACAATGTGAAAAATACATATTTTAGAAATAACCTAAATACTACATTGATTGATCGCCTTGTATGCGTTTTGATTCCAAACATTCAGCAACCTTTCCACTATACGACAGAGGCTCGATTTTGGTTCAAAGCCTGTATATGTTCAATTCCCTATATCTACTGGCTATTACTGACAGCATTGGCCGAGCTCTGTGCTTCAGCGGTTGTCATGCACTCAGTCGAACAGACTGCGAGTATCTGGTATTACAGCGCTCAACCGCAGCGTATTGACGCTCAGCAGCAGCGTTTGAATTGTTATCACACGTGATACGAAATGAAATTACTTAATTCTATGAGAGCTGTCACTGATCAGGATACTAAATTCAACATTTTTAAAAGATCAGATTGAGAATAGTTTGTACATAAACTGAAGTTTATTAGCAGAGTTGTTCCATAGGACCTTAGGGTCTGGACTATGTAGTTTATAAATCGTTAAAATGTCTGCAATAATGAATTTATGAAGACATTCTATGTTATCATTCTATTAATGAAATAAATCGATGTAAATTGTATAAAATACAATTTCTGTGAAGCACATTGTTTGTGTTTCACAGACTCGAGTTTGAATTGTTGATGAATAATATATAATTTATTATTTTTGATTTGCTCGTTTAATGTTTTCCTCGTTCATACAGAATTTTCTCTTTCATATTTGATAAATGAGAGAGAACGCGAAATAAAAAGAGATAAATGGAAGTGAATAAAGTAGAGAGATTTGAGAGTTAATTAAGTTATAACTAATTGCTAACAGTATAAAATGAACTGTTTTTGAATATACTATAACAGTTTAAAACTCGATTTTATGATTTGTTTGTAACCTATGAATTAGATATTTTTAAAATTTTGAATAATGCCTTAAAATTTGAAATTAAAACATTATGTTTACATTATAATATTCCACCTACATTTAAATGTATTCTTTCAGTATGTCGATTCCTTTGTAAATCACTATATTGCAAGTTGTGTGTCAATTTAGTTTGGTATATAGGAGAGCATTAATTAAAATTTATGTTCTTTAATTATGTGATTACTAAGTAATACAGTACTAATAC
>JAQIXG010000750.1:0-28001 GCA_034700105.1 Oconnorella tubifera
TGTCACAAAATCAATTAAGTTTTAAATATGTCACAAAATCAATTAAGTTTTAAATATGTCACAAAATCAATTAAGTTTTAAATATGTCACAAAATCAATTAAGTTCTAAATATGTCACAAAATCAATTAAGTTCTAAATATGTCACAAAATCAATTAAGTTCTTAAATATGTCATAAAATAAATTATGACCATATCTGTCACTGGGACATGTCGTGTCGGGTGAAAAATGAGATGGCATATCCGTGTCGTTATACGGAAGCAAAGCGACACCGTTAACACGGCCCTTTATAGATTTGAATCGATCAATTGTCGTTCTAAATCAAAACATAAATCGTTACGTCTGTTTAATCAAATCATAAATCATTACGTCTGTTTAATCAAATAATAAATCGTTATGTCTGTTTAATCAAATCATAAATCATTACGTCTGTTTAATCCAATCATAATCATAAATCTTTACCTCTGTTTAATCAAATCATAAATCGTTACGTCTGTTTAATCCAATCATAAATCGTTATGTCTGTTTAATCAAATCATAAATCATTACGTCTATTTAATCAATCATAATCATTAATGGTTACGTCTGTTTAATCATCAAAAGATGATGTCATATAGAAAAACACACTAACTAAGAAAGTCTGATTAACATATCAAGCTAATGTGAATCAAACATCAAAAAGTTTAACGTCTGTTTAACCATCAAGGGACAATGTTATGTGATTGATATCTAATATTGACTAATGATCATACTTTATTTGCTTGTTGCTTAATGTCACATCAGCACAAAATGTGTTGTAAGTAAGATGTATACACCTCATTAAATAAATTTTCACAAAACAAAATATTAAGATTTATGCACACGTAATTTAAGTTCAATTATTACGTCTATTCTTCTTTCAATAACTTTAACTATTTAATTTTTCACGTATTTTTATCAAAATGGAATTACTAAAGGGCGTGGCAAGTTAGCAAGATAATTCGTTCTGAATGTTGACGTATTATATATGAAAAATGAAACTGCTAAAGGGAGTAACAAGTTAGCAAGATTTTTATGAATGTTAGTGTATTGTATATAAATATATTACCTGTTGAAATCATTAACATGGATCAAAACAATGTACGGATTATGCGGTCCAGTTTTCATCACCCATTCCATGTCGGATTGACTAGTTGACTGATTTATGTAATGTAATACTCCTACATTACCGCCTCTTTCAGCTAAAAGTAAATTGCACATTAAATGATAGCAATAGTTTTTATAGTATCAATAGTTAAACTTATCTAATATGATGCCATTATTATTATTCAAAAATACATTCCTTCAAAATATTAATTTCAGATTAAAATAGCATCTAAAGTTAATACATTAAAAGTTAATACATTAGTTAATACATTAGTAAATACGTTAATACATTAAACAATGACGTATTGTTAAATAATAATATCTATTATATCAAATGAAATTTATTCGAAGGTTAACAAACAATATCTGAAGCAATAGAAATATACGCAAAAAGTTATTTATTATGCAAATGAATACAAGAATAAATGAATAAATAAACGAAAGAGATAAAAAGCATTAAGTCATGTTATTCTTACAACTACAGCCAATTTGATGGGTCGCATTAAATCGCCGAAAACACATTGAAAAGTCTGTATCTTGAATGTCATAGTATATCTTATCATTAGTTCTGTCTGAAAAAACTGCAACAAAAATACAAATACTTTTAATTTACAATTAAAAATAAACAAAATTACATATTTTTTATGATTTAATAACAAGGAACTGCGTAACCCAATGGTTTTGCTGATTTATTATCAAATGTCACATCAGCATAAAATTCTACTTAGTATTACCATTTAAATAAGGTATTATTGTTAAATTAAGTAATATTTTATATAATAAATACAATATAAAGTTAAATTAACTTAATTTAATATAATTTAATATAAATATAATATAATTTTAATATATAATATAAATTTAACATAATTTAATATAAATTAATTTAATTTAATATAATTAATATCCGTGTTAAATTATAGCCCGTAGTTAAAAATAACAATATCTTCTAAACAAAATTAATCTAACTCATAAATTACAATCTAAATCGTTTATTTAATTATCGTCAATGATAATTTACGAAGAAGATAATTATTTGGGATAATTACCGCAAGATGTGAGAGATAATAAAAATAGTTTCAACACAATAGAAAAAGACATTTTATTTGTTTATGTTGTAATAATAGAAAACGAGTCAGTCTCTTGAAGTTTCAGCTGAAAAAATGAGCCAAATTTATTTTTTTTATACTTTTTTTAAAATTTCAAGTGAATTCGATCACTTTCAAAGTAATCACATGGAAATAACGTGATCATTTTGAAAGGTGCAGGCATTTGTTGAAGGCAAACGATGCGAATTAAAATAATGTAGTTTAGAACTTAAGATCAAATTGTATTTGATCTTAAGTTGTGTTTGATCAAATTGTATTTGATCAAATTGAATTTGATCAAATTGTACTTTTGTTTGGAGTTGATCAAGTAAAACTACACGGTAGATAATAATCTACAATATATAGCTTGTATTGTATCAATTGATTATTGTCAGAGTCGCGTTGTGATTTACAAAATTGATTATTCCTGAAGTCAAAATAGAGCTACTCTACATTTTGAAAGAAAAATAATTTAATTTGAAGATCCAACAAATTACTAACTTAATTTTCCTCAAATAATTCGATTTAATTGTATTGGAAAAAAATGCACTGCTAAAATTAATAAAGAGTAAAAATAAACGTTCAGATATCTAGTTCAACGTAAACATTTACATTCGAAACATATTATTAAAGACTACTACATAACGTACAGGGATCAACTAAAAACTAAAACGCTATATGCCAAAAGCGTCATCATTACAAGAGAATTAACTTAAGTCGATTTCTTAATGCCTATAGGTAACAAACTGGTGCACTTAGATAAATTGCAGTTTAATCATGCTAGTATAAACTATAAATAAGCTTACTTTACAAATAATATCTACAATTATTTGGAATTATTTATTTATTTTTAAGTCTACAGTTTTCTTTTATAGCTGCAATCGAAAGAAAATCGTTGAATACATGATTATAACTGTGAATATACAATCAAATTATTTAATTAAATAGTACCTATAAGCTATTATGTTTTTTCATTTGTTACAACATATACAATCTAATTTATATGACTATAGTAATTGTGTATATTTGTTTAGGCCCATATTTGTATATATTTCGTAAAAGACTACAATGACTGTTACGTCATGGATAGCTTATGACGTTTACGAGTGATGAGGATTTATTTATACGTAAATAGATATTTGATAGCGTCATCAGATCAAAAAGTGAATGCTATCGAATACAGCTTAATCATTACTGTGTCGGGAATTTGTGAAATGAATAGTAGAGTAATATGACTGATATGCGCAACATGATAGTTTCAGACTTGTAAAAAGTTAGCAGAAATAATTATACAAGTTTATCTTTCCTTTGAGATTAAAAATGAATAAATATGATATTGTTTATAAGATTCGAGAGTAGTAGCAATCTATAATTGTCATTAGAAATATTGACTTTGTTTAGTATAAGAGAAATGTTCTAGTTTATGTACAAATTCGATTAGTATATAAAAAACAATTTCATTATCATTTATTGCTCTTTCGTTTGAATTTAGTTAGGTTTATCATATTTGATGGCGACGATGGCAGTTGATTTTTTAATCATTTGCACTGACGGATTCTTATCAACTTATATTTATAAATATTAATCTTTCTCGATTGATTCATCAAAAGAAATCATTGTTTAACGCATCAGAGTATTTAATCAATCAAATATTGCATTCAGTTCAAGTACTGTTCAGATTTTGTTCCTGTTTCATTCAACTTTAAACGTGCAGCTGTTTCAGACTCTTGAAAGTAATATCGTCAATTATTCTTATGGTCTATCAGCGCTGCAGTCTTAAAATAATAATTCAAATACGAGTATAATTACTTAATTTATAAGCAAAATCCATTTTTTATTTCATGAATTTATGTTTTCAACTTTCACATTTTCCAAATATCTTTTGTGCTATCTTCTGTTTGTCTGAAACAGCTGCACCTTTAGCAGCACAATGGAATTTCATCTATTATTTTGTATCCAAATTGTTAAAGTACATGATATTTCTTTCAAACGATGTTTAGTTTTTCTTTTTCTTTCTTTTTCGTTATAACAGCCTTCATTACAACCACTCACCTGCTTGTAAAGAGCTTTATAACAGTTCCTATAATAAAGATGGTGTATTTCCGCATCCGGTTCATCTCTATGTAAAATAAAAGATACTACAAGAGTCTATAAACAGTAGTATACAGCGAGGTATTTTTTAAAACTAATCCCGCCCTCTATAGTTAGTTAGTTTATATTCGAAACCAAATACACTACAAAAATAAATTATGCGATCAATTATAGAATTATAGTTCAATTGTTTGAGAGGCTACTATAGAAAGCAAAAACAATTTCTATCAAGCTAACAACCTACGTACTTATACGATTTACATAATAATATTCTCTATTTATTTTGTTCGACTCGCCAATTGCATCTTCAATATATTTAGGATTAGTTAGGGTTAACTTAACGTCATCTGTTAACCATAATTCCTACTAATTCTAAAACCAGCAGTTAAACAAGAGCTCCAGCGTCTAACTAACGTCTTTTAAATAAACTCGATTAGTATTATAGGCTACTGGGAAAAATGGGCGGGATTTGATAGAAAGATATGCTTCGCTATAATTAAGTTTAAAAAAATTAACGGAATTTAGTTTACGTTGTAGCTGTTGTATATTCTTTTTATTGTTATATAACTTGTGTTTCAATTGTTTGTGAATTTGCTTTATCATAAATTATATCAAATAGTGTTATGTCTTCCTAGCATTTCCCCCTCTTTTAAATTTAAATTTATAGTCTCCCCATTGATTGAAATCATCTATGATAATCACACCATGATGACGTGTCATTAGGCGTATTAACTGTTTATGCCTAAAAATTGTAAGCTATAAATTGAGTGAAATCAAAAGAAAGATATTTAAATCGCATTCAAGTTTTAAAATCACGTGGGAAGAGTAGTTTTTCACTTTGTGACTTTTAAAGTAATCATTCTGTGACGTTTCATTCGGTTATTGAACCAGTTGAGATGATCACGACTCGCCTCCGAGGCATTTTATTCGAAAAGAGGCCCCTACACGCACAATGTAAACTACCATCGTTTGCCTAATGGGATCCTTTCTTGTTTCTAGTTCTCTTCAGTCAGTTTTTCAAGATGATCTTATAATCCGCCTAAGGGTGATATTGTCGCGGTATATCTGGTTAAATTTGTAAGAAACAACAAATTATATATTTATTTGGGAGATGATAGAAAATTGACAGTTGAATTGTTTATATACCAGTAAATATAAAACTGTAACAATTCTGGCTTGGGTTGTTAATACGGCGCTGTGTAATAGAGCTTTAAGTGCTTAAGTACAATGATTTTAAAAAATTTGAGATTTGTGCAAAAAATTCGCATTCTTCTATGAATATATCTTAGTATATTAGTAACAATCTTGCAAGTGAATAAACTAACAGACAGTCGGTCTCTGTTTAAATGAAGAATAATTATAAGAAAATTAATTAGATAATTCAGCTTATTGAAGCTAGTATTTTATCGTTGAAAATTTCTTAAAAGAGAAAAATTAAACACAAATTGTGTTATTAAAATAATCTGGATTATTAAAATAATTCATAAATAAATTCAGTTTGTTATAATCCTGCAACAATCTTGTCAATTTCACTGCTTTTACAATGGATTTTTCATCATTCTCAATTCTTTCCTAGCTTTCAGAATCATCGCCCATTGTATGTCCTAAAATTGACAACTTTTAATCAATCTTTTATGTAAATAATTATAATACAACTCAACGCACAATCACATGCATTAGTCGCTGCAAACACAATTCATTAACGTGAAAAGAGTTTGAGATTATTGCGATGCCAAATAATAATCGCCAAGATTCATAACTAAAGTGTTTTATGAAAGCCGCGACGACAGTGCGGCCTCCTCAACACAATATTGACTCTACAAAGGTTGAAGCCATAAATTTCGTCTTCAATAACATCTGGATTTAGAAGTAACTGAGTAGCAATAATAACACAGCCGTCTTCAAGTTTGTTTGTCCATCGAACATGTGACTGGGCATGAATTTAACGCCCGTTTCGGATTCGTCCATCAGTTAGATTGAATCGATCTTTAAGTACGCATTAGCGAGAAGTCGGCTGGATTGGATTCGACTGATTATAATGATTTGCACTTATCGAGTGTCTTGTTGCATCCTGTGAATATAATGTAGATGATATTTTAGCCTAGTTTCTCTAATTGCATATACGCAAAGAGAGGTAGAATTTTATTCAGTATTTAGAAAGCAACGTTTGGCTTTAAAACGTTAATACCAATTGACTCAATTATAAATTTTAAGCAAATTAAAACAGGAAGCAAATAGATATAAAAAGGCCGAAACAAAAACATTATACTAGTATGGCTCTCCGCGATAAGGAGCATGTTGTTAGCTTTGTATCAGCTACACACATAGCACAATGCTACATCGGATACAACATCTTGTAAAGATGGTATCAAATTATGACAGTTTTTGCAATGTATGTGAATTTTAAGAAATATTTTAAGAAATTAAAAATATATTAATCCTAACAGGATTCAAATCCACCACCTGCTGGTTTGTAGAAAGATCAGCTACCGCGTGTTGGACAACTTAACTTACATTTCTCTAACATCTAATAACACCCGCAATGCAATACAGCGTAAAACTTTCGTATAAAACATTAAACTTTCGAAAATAAAATGTTCAAAATCGCTTAATGTATCGGCCCTTCAAACGTGATTTGCTTTAGCGAATTAAATTATCGTTACATTATAATAGTTTTGCATTGTTATGCTACTAATTAAGTTTCTTACATTGTAGCAATTAGTAATAAGCACTAAGTTCATGCCTTTTACAATGTATTTCTCAAATATCTAACTCATTAGTCAATTTAACAGTATTGCATCCCTTCAACACGATCACACATGAAGTCAGTGGCGTATACCCAGGAATTTACTAAGTTGGGGGTCCAACTTTTTCTCCAAAATTGTAAGTGATGAACTTATTTATTATCACTCAATTTTGTTCTCCAATTGCATGTTTTTGGTTTCTAACTACATGAATACATGTATCCAACGAAAAACATCACTACATCGTCACAAGGGATGGAGAATTTTACCACTAACTCACATCTTTAACATGACCAATAATTTGTTTTGACCTTCAACGGAAGGGGAAAGGGGTTATCACCCCACAACACCCTCCTCCTTATCATACGCCACTGGAGCACGGCTCATAATATAGAGAGCGAGTGTGATTCAATTGGTTTGCAGTTGCATTATCCGTGATCGAGCCATTCTCGAGTTTTTCACAAAAAAGACCGAGCATCGAATCTTAGAACACTCGTATTCCGTCGGCATATTTGCACTTCGATAGTTCGAAGCCGCGGGCACACACGGGCGCACAATGGACTCGACCGAGGCGTGATCATTCGTGAATCGATGAGAGAAAGATGCGGACGATAAAATGTAGTAAATGAAATGAGTCAAATAACGGTTTTTTGCTGCTCTTGTTTATCGAGTGGTATAGAAATAGAGTTGTGAGAGTTAATGATTTAATAATGTCTTAAAGATAGTGGTAATTAGGTCGTGCAACTAAATTGAAGATAAATTGAAGACTTTAGGAATCGGTAGCAATAAATACGCATATAATAGTGTCCTAATAATATTAATTAATTTGTGTAGTTATAGTAATATATAATAGTGTTATAATAATGTAAATTAATATGTATATTTATAGTAATAGTGTCTCATAGTGAACACAGCCAGCTTTGAGTGTTTAAATTCTCATTACAACTTAGTCATTGATGGTTACAATTAATCGCCTTGATAAGAATTATTAAGTTATTTAACATATACAAATATTAATATACGTTATTGAAATGTTCTCTAGGTTAAGTTTATAGTGTTAATTAAACGACGATTAGTTAATACAATCGGTAATATTGGTTATAATTAGCATAGTAACTGTTACAGTGTTACTGTTATAAACCTATAATTATTAGATTTTATAATTATTGTCATCCTGATCGAATACTAAATTTATTGTATTTAAAGCATTAATGTATTGATTATAATTATTTGACTGCATTGACTACTTTCAGATATCAGGGAGAAATTCTATCATCCGTTTGCAATTAATTATATTATAATTATAACTATAAGCTTATTATAACTTATATCAGATTCTATTTCTTTAAAGCAGACATCAATTCTATTTCTGCTACGCTATTTTAAAATATATTTTTCTATCGATCGAATTTTTTATGATTTTTTGTTCGAAATATAATGAAGGATATTAAATAAGGAGCACTCTCTCTCTATACCATGTTTCCATTGATTCCTTATCCCATCCAGTTATCCATAGTCTCTACCTTTCACGCATTTGTTATCCCAATAACATTGTCGTTCGCTTTTGCGGATTGTTTAGAAAAAGAAAACAACTTTCGAGATAATGATATCGGATATAAAACTATAACTAATCTATCAACTGAACATTTTCCATCATTTGCTGATTCTACTACAAGTAGGCCGATGATACGAATCAGTCAATGGCAGAGTCGTAAACTAGAATTATTTCAAAGTAATGAAGTAACAGCCAAGTCTAGGGCAATTCAAGATCATTCGATGAAATCAGCAAATGTTGTAGGCTTACACAACAGTTCTGTAGGATATACCTTAAATAATAAACAGAGACAAAATTCTACAATGTCGCATTATTTTTCAACCTCAAACAAATCAAAGTCGGATACTAACAAAACAAATGAATATTTTCTCTATAGTTCGACATCTACTTATAATAACATTTTCACTTTAAAATCGCAAAATTTCAATAAGAATCGATTGAAAATCCGCGACACTTCAGATATTTTGCTATATGGTCGATTCAATGAATCACAACGATTTCAGAATCAAGATTTGCCTCGAAATGATCCCAGAGCTTCGAGAAACACAACATTGAAATCACAACTAGATAGAAAACTGCCTCCTGAAACAGGAAAGTTGTTCAAACTTGATCCTTTAAAAGAATCAACTCAACAACAACTTCTGCCATCACCGCACTTCATTTCCAATACTTTCTCTCCATCAACAACTTTACCCTCGTTAAGTATTTCCGGTTTAGTTCCCTCGTCCGGTCAGTCGGCATCATTGGGGGCTGTTATACCGGGTCAGATGATTCTGGGTGGACTGTTTCCGGTGCACAAGAAGGGAAATCAAGAACTGGGAAACGCTTGCGGTGAGATACAGCCGGATAGAGGTGTACAGAGATTAGAAGCAATGTTGTTTACAATAGATCATGTAAACAAGAATAAGGTAACTATTTGGTGAAATATTTAGCAGAATATTGCATAACTATAGGTAGAATTTATTCATTTTGTAACTCAGTTTATAGGTTGCTCATTTATTTTCTGAGTTTACATTATGTTGTATATTTTGCTGTACATTTGTATTTGCTGTATTTTGTTGTATGTATTTTATACTATAGACAAGCAATAAATACATAAATTTTATTGTCATAAAATATGCAATAAGTTATGACAATAAGTCACGTTTCAGAAACAATAAGTTCCAATATTGTTGTCATGAAATATAAAACTCAACCCGTTTTTGATAGCAATAAATTCAATAATCGCTGTTTCTTAAACTGTTCATCTTTCATAAGTGTTACATATATAGTACAGTATGTATACTTCTAATATATTGCTTTCTTAATTGATGGAAATAGCAATTGGCAATAAAAAATGGTATTATTATAAGAGTATGCAAATAGTGTGAAAAGTGAAAACAGACATGAAAAGCGTTAAAACATGGAACGTAACAAACATAACGACATAAAAAAAATGACATTAATTAGTTATAGTACTTATTTACAAAAAAGTAATTAGTCATGAAATTGTGCGTGCATTTAACTCATACTTTTAAACCTATAACCGTTGATTAGTTATAAGGCAGTGAAAACAAATCACGAAGCATTATTAGCATTAGATGTGGTGATAATTAGAACAATTTTAAATTTAACGTTTTTTATTTTTGTCAAAAAAATTGAAACAATGATAACAGTGATTATTGAAGATGAAATATTCAAATAACATTTATATATACAATATATAAAAAACTATAGGCATATTATTATAGTACACGGGTTATTGTTTAGATAAAAATTAAGTTTGTTATTTTGTCGAATCGTGTAACTTTAAAACATCACACGGAAGAGAAAACCTAAAAGAAAATGATCAGACAATCACGCTTGTTGTATGGTTCATAAAACTATAAATTGTTAACAAATAAAATTATTCATATTCAATTAAGAAACGAATGAGCATTTAAAAGATAATTGAGAGAAAGTTCTAATTATTGACGAACGTTGTATGCTAACAGTAAATAGTAAAACTACAGAAACTACTACTGTTGAACATAAGAAAAATATTTTTTAATGTACATATAACAGTTACTCAAAAATTGTATCTGATTAGCAAAGCAATTAATTCGACGGCAAACTTTGTCTAAAGTTTTAAGGAAGGGGGTGGTAGATGTACCTTCCACTGGTTGAAATTTCTTTTAATTTATAAACTAGTTTCTTTTCAATGAGTATTATTTATGTATTTTTAAAAAAAAAATAACAGACAGCAAGTAAAAATACAACAATACGCACAATTTAAATTTACTAAAAAATTATAAATCAACTGAGAATAGAATAATTAAACGTTGTTCAAATTTATTTTGCTTATTCTCAGGATGTATTGCCGGATATCCAATTGGGGGCCAATATTTTCGATACCTGTTCTCGAGAGACCTACGCCCTTGATCAAACCCTGGACTACATCAGGGCCTCGTTGAGCGTCCACGACCCCACTCAGTTTATTTGTAACGACAAATCACCCCCCACCCTACTCCATACCCCCGCCAGTGTGGTGGGGGTGGTAGGGGGGTCATACAGTAGCGTTTCTATACAGGTCGCAAATCTACTCAGACTGTTTAAAATTCCTCAGGTAAATAAAACATCTTGAAAAACTTTAAAATCATAATTTTTTGTCAGCCCAATATTTAGTGTTCTGCTTGTTTGTTCAAACTATTAATTTTCTGTATTTATATAAACATTATTATTCTGCGTTTTTGGTCCTTACTTCATTACCTATTTATCTATCTATTTGAATTCTATCCGTGTCATTATTCTACGTTTTCTCTTCAATTTGACAATAATTCAAATGTAATTATGTGAAAAATTACACATTTTTCAATAGACCTAATGAAATATATTATCTTCTTATCTTCAAATTTATCTATTTATTTTTAAAATTTATCTATTTTTGCTTTTCCAGATCAGTTATGCTTCAACCAGTTCAGCCCTCAGCGATAAAACTCGTTTCGAATACTTCGCTAGGACCGTCCCTTCGGATAACCACCAAGCCAAGGCCATGGCAGACATCGCCCTGCACTTCAACTGGACCTATGTCAACACGGTCGCCTCGGAGGGGGACTACGGGGAGGCGGGCATCGATGCCTTCAGGCACGAAGCGAGAGCGAGAAATATTTGTATCGCGGTGTCGGAGAAAATAGCCCAGGCAGCTACGCCTGCGGGTTTTGATCTGGTTTGTTTTATTTTAAACTGTATTTTTAATTTAAACAATGCATTATTTATATTTGGAGTAAATTTTTGTGGTGTAAACTTTAGTGCTTTTTAACAAGTTTAAGTTAATTTCAAGTATAAGCTTATGCTTTTACTTGAATTTATACTTGCATATTATTGTCAGTCTATTTTTCTCCTTGGTTATTTTTGACATTGTTATTTGCGTAGTAAAGTAACAATAACTAATAGATTAATTAAGTGAAACTCTTTTCTTGCATTGATATAAAGTATTGCATACATTGAGATTACTAGTGCAATTATTTATTTCTACATCTGAGCAATTTTCCTGCAAAAATCTTTAAAGACGACAGCAGCTGTGCTGCAATTTTTTGTACTGAGCGTTTATTTCTGTTAATACGACAAAGAAAAGATTTATACCGCATATAATGCAGTATAAATATATAAAACTATATTATAGTTTTATATAGCTTGACATAGTTTTATGTAGATTTATCTAGAATTTAATCGATTTATATTCACATATTTTTTCCTCTTCTAAAGGTAATAGAGCGCTTGCTGACAAAACGGGCCGCCAGGGTCGCCGTGCTCTTCCTTCGCGTCGAGGACGCCCGCGACCTCCTCCTGGCCGCCCGTCGATCCAACCACACCCCCTCCAACCACTTCGTCTGGCTCGCGGCCGACGGGTGGGGCAAGGAAGACATCCCCGTCCGCGGCAACGACTTGGTAGCCGAGGGAGCTCTAACCATAGAACTCCAGTCAGCATTTATCGCCGAGTTCGACACTTATTTCAACGCGTTAAAACCATCGACTAATACCAGAAATCCATGGTTTAAAGAATACTGGCAACACGTTCACGACTGCAGGCTAGTTGATGACGTCAGCGATGACGTCATTAATAGAAGTAGGAAGGTTTGTACGGGGCGGGAGTCGCTGATGACGTCACGTGTGTACGCGCAAGAGAGTAAGATACAGTTTGTGTATGACGCGGTTTATGCGCTAGCACACGCGTTGCACGCTATGATAGAGGATAAGTGTGGGAATGGGAGTAGGAAAGAGGGAGGGAATGGGAAAGAGGGAGGGAATGGGAAAGACGGAGAGAACGGGAGTAGGAAAGAGGAAGAGGATGGGAATGAGAGAAGGAGGAAATGCGTTCGCGAGATGAGGATAGATGGTAGCGTGTTATATAGGAAATATCTGCTGAACGTCTCGTTCGATGGTTTGTCAATTTCGACATTTTGGTTACATTTTTGAAACGGTAGATTTCGATTGGGGATTCGAGGAAGATGTCTTATAAAATTGATAAGTTTAGGTTCGAATCCTGGATAGCTCACTATTTCTCTAACTCGCTGCACCATTTAGTAAGGTGTTTAAATTAACAGCTACGTCTTGGATATCTTTCATATAATATGGTAATCCGGACATTAAACTCAACCTCAATAATAAATTATTTAATATACACTTTTTACATAGTTATAATGTGTACCACAGCTTTATACAGTATAACATTGTATCTAATTTAGATGGCTATGGAGCAAACGTTCGTTTTGATAAACATGGCGACGGTATAGGCCGCTATAACGTCATGAACTACCGTCGCGACAGGGCTACGCGCTACTACCGCTACAACACTATAGGCCGTTGGGCCGACGGCCGGCTTAGCATGACGGGCGACGGTGTCATCTGGCCGGGCGGCACGCGCGATCAGCCCGAGTCAGTGTGCAGCGTGGCCTGTAGCCCGGGGCTGATTAAAAGGGTGCTGCCCGGTGACGTTTGTTGCTGGGTGTGCACGCCTTGTGAGCCTGCTGAAATTGTGGAGGATCAGTACACGTGCAGGTTGAGAGAGATTTGTCAATATTTATTGCCAGAATCTTGATGATGTTCTTGCAATTATTTGTATGTAATCTGCTCCAGTTTTCTGGATTTGTACATTTTTATAGCGTCTGAATCAAAAAATCTCAAGTTTCATATGAAGTTTTTTGCAATATGTCACAATATGTTGTAAATATATTATAATGGATCAATTATATTAACTGTGATCAATTAACTGTGATCAACTGTGATCAATTATATTAATTATATTAATTAATATATACTGTGCCAATTTTATTAAATTTATTATATAGTTCAATTGTTTTCATGATTATTTGTGTCTTGATTAAAATTAACTAAAAGTTAGCTCTCTAAAAAGAGTCCAATGATTCTTCAAATGTATTATCACTAATTACTGTTACTTATCGCATCAATTACTGTTTAAATACGTAATTTTTATACATCTAAAATAAAAAGTTTTTTTATCTAATTCAGACAATGCGAGTCCGGCTACTGGCCATCCCAGGACAAACTACACTGCATCCCTCTTCAAATCCAGTACATTCTCTGGAACAGCCCCTATGCCATCGTGCCCGCTTCTCTATCCTCCCTCGGCATTCTCAGCACTCTCTTCACAGCGGGCACTTTTATCAAATGCCTTGATACACCAGTCGTAAAAGCTTCCGGTAGGGAACTCAGTTTTATGCTACTCGCCGGTTTCCTGATGTGCTACGCGATGACCTTTGCCCTTTTGGCTAAGCCCAGTGGTGTAGTTTGCGCGGTGCAGAGATTTGGGGTTGGTTTTAGTTTTGCGGTTACGTATTCGGCATTGTTGGTTAAGACGAATAGAATCTCGCGGATATTCGACAGCGCAAAGAGAAGCGCGCTTCGACCGGTTCTTATAAGTCCCAGATCTCAGGTAATGATTCGCTACACAATAGTAATTGATTAAAATTGGTAGAAATTTGCAACTCAGTTTATATTTTTATATTTTAGGCAATGACTGTATAGAATTTTGATAAGAAATATGTTGAAGTGCTTTAGTTTTGAGTACATTGTTTCAAGTTAGATCATATTTCTTTTTGAAATTATTATATGATTTAGCCCATAGTTGTAAATGCATTAATTTCTTTACACAATCGCATAACCTCTAGCGTTTACATAACTCTATAAAGTCTAGATAAAGTAAATTTAGATGACATGTTATAAAGTAATGCCAATTTATGCTGTAATTAAATAAACAGAATCTGCATTGTTTATATACTTAAACTATGCAGACATATTTAAATCAGCATAATTTTCTTTAAGGTTTTCATATCACTCCTTCTCGTGTCCGTTCAAGTAGCTGGTGGGGTCGTCTGGCTGGTCCTCGAGCCCCCCGACGTCCGCCTCTACCACCCCTTCGGTCGCCGCGACGAGATCGTCCTTCGATGTCGCTTCGGCGACCACTGGTTCATGACGTCCCTCGTCTACAACATGATGCTTATTATCGTATGTACTGTGTATGCAGTGAAAACGAGAAAGATTCCGGAAAACTTTAATGAGTCGAAACATATCGGTTTCACGATGTACACAACTTGTATCGTGTGGCTTTCATTCGTGCCGATTTACTTTGGCACTTATAATTCTTTTCAGGTTCGTTTTGAGTTTCTATGAATACGGAAACTTTATATAAAATAATCAGTAAATTAATGAATACTTTTATATAATTTTGTATTTATAAATTGTTTAACTTAAGAAGGTTCGAATCCGAAATGCTTTGGCTCGTAGTTGGACTTTCTACCAAATGAGCCATTGACGCAATGTATCTTAAGTGGGGGGTTATTGGGGGTTAACCCCCCCCTGTGAAATTAAAGTGTTTTTTGTAGTGTTAAATTTTGTTTAGTGTTAAAGGTCAGTTTCGTTGTAACATTATGACAATTTTATGATTTCTTTTTCAGCGGAGACATCTTTGCAAAGATATAAAATTTAATAATGACCTAAAGCAAGATCATCACGTAATTTTTAAGATAATCCCACTCCATTTGTGAATTCCTGCCTACACACATTAATATTTTATTCATGTATTTTGTTTATTGGACATATTTTGTTTGTTTTCCTAGGTTCAAATAGCCACACTCTGCGTATCAATCAGCCTCAGTGCCACTGTTGCTCTTCTCTGTCTTTTTCTCCCAAAACTTTACATCATTTTCTTTCACGCCGATAAAAACATCGCCACTCGTAAACTCACCCTAAACTCGGGTGCTTTTAAAAAGTCCATATCAAGCGGCCTGTCCGCTGAATTCAGTCACAGGAGGATGTCCCATTCCTTGATGGGACCAGGGATCGGAGCGAGCCCCCTTCAGGGACTGATCGAGGGGCTGACGGCGGGTACGATGTACCTGGGGGGGAGGGATGTGAATTCGTTGGGGGCGGGGGGCACGATGTTGTTTAGAGTGAGAGATGATGAGGTTGAAGATAGAGAAGCTGCTAAATCAGGTCATTGTTCAAGCTAGAGTTTAAATTTCGAATAGTCTAAAAAATTTGAAAAATTTTTAAATATTTGTTTCTTCTGTTTTGTACTGTTAACTATTGCTAGTTAATGAATTGATAGTATTTAAATTTAAAAACGTAAATTCAAAATTTATGCAAGCTGGTCAATTTCGATGAATCTCAAAAATTGCTGAAATGTGAAATATTTATTGCTGTTAGTACTTTACTTCTAATTTCATTTAAATATACAACCTCAGTTTAGTGAATTTAAATTTACCCTTTTTTGTTCCGTTATTTATTCTGTTATTATCTCCTTTTTAAACAGACGATCTGTTGAATAATAAAGACACGAGTCCCAACTACCAAAGAACTTTATCAAGTCTCAATATTCAGCATCAAGCCAGCATTGAAGAAGACCCAACCAACAGTTACAGCTCAGACAGTCCTACACACATACAATCACACATCCAACCAAACAGACATCCAAACACACAGTCAGACAGACGAACGGTAGGACAGAAATTGCATAAAACAGAGGCAGAGACTTGTTTTGATTTTGATACCGTCATTTATGTGTGATAATTAATCAGTTTATTTAAGTATTTTAAATTATAAATATTAGATAAAAAAATTGAATGTAGGCTTATTCATGCTGGTCTGTAGATTATTAGGCCAGAGATTTTACATTATTGGAAATTAAATGAATAAATTAGTTTTAATTTTCAATATCCAGTGTAAAATAAATATAGCTTGGTCTGTATATACTTGATTAAAGTAATTTATGACACGATTCGTTTCTTTGAAAGCCATTTTTGTTTCTTTTACGTTTCTTTTAATGTCATATCAGCACAAAAATATTTTGTAATGAGAACTGGCAAAAAGTTACGAAAAGTCAAAAAAGATGTAAATTTGAAAGAAAAGTTTTTCCTTTAATTTGAGTTATATACAATTAAAGAAAATGATACAAATTTCAAGTATTACTATACTACTTTATTAAGGTGATATTAATTAACGATCGAAAATAACACAAAACCACAAGCATCATAATCATTTTTATTAAAACTTCAAAACTAACTGATATAGAACTGATTTCAAACAATTTACTGCAATTACACTTATAAAAGTCATTAAATTAAAAACAAATATAAAAATAATATATTTGAAACTGATTTAAGGCGATCATAAAACTTATTTGCAATTAATTACATTTGCAATTAACGAAATTTTATCAAAAAGTTATCCAAGAAAATCATTTTAAAGCATTTAATATTGGGTATTAAATGTATATTAAATTAGCATTAAAAACACCTTTAAAAAGCGCTGTAAAAAATCTATATTAAGAAGACTGATAAATTTAAATGTTCAATTCTCAATTTTTTTTTATATTTCACTTGCAAACTTAGCACAAAAATTTATCAAAAACACTCGTAATTCATTTACTATCAAACACATAGGTACAGAATCCATACGTATGTACTGATTCGTTAAAAATTTGGTTAAATTAAACAATGATTTTGTTTTAGTAGCGTGATGTCATTAAAACCAGATGGCGCTATAGTCCAATGAAATAGATGTAATTGCCAAGGGCCTTGCACATTTTAATCAGTATATAGTTAAAATTAGTTTTTTAATTAAACAGGTTTCCTGGAATTCGACATTAATACCACTAATGAAAAGACATAAAGGAGTGGACAAGCCCAAACGATATCGTCATTTGTAGTAATGACTAGATGAAGAATTTAACTGATAAAAATGCCATACAACTGCTTCCAATCACGTCTAAAACATATAAAAATTAATATTATAACTTGCTACACCCTTTACTCTTCGATAACTTCCAGCATATTTGTTGCATCCTTTAATCACACTCTCAAATCTTCGACTACATACGAAAATTCTTAAAAAAAAAAAAACATCCAGAATTTACTCCAGATTTAAAACCTAACTTTTAAAAATACCTACCACGTCAACTTTTCTAGCGTCCGGCAACCTCGGATCTTCAACCACACCCTCTCCAAATTTCTCCTCAAGAAACCTCCGCACTTGATAAGGAGCCGACACCTCCCTCCCGGCAAACCAAATCTTGCCAAGTGGCAACAAATACGACTCAGCAAACTCGGCATCTTGCCGGTGTGATGCAAACCAGGTGTTTTTAGTCATGGTGCCGTTTCGAGAAAAGAACGGGAAGATGTCCACATGGAGGTGATTTATCCTGCTGTATTGTACACGGATAAAATCTCCTTCGGTAGCTTTCTCCCAAACAAAACCTGAATTGGATTGAAAATGGAATTTTGTTTAAAATTTCATTTAAATTTTAAAATTAAATGGAATATTGGATTTTGAACTTGATTTAAACTGGAATTTAAATATTTGAATAAGATATGGAGATAAGAAATGAAGCGGAATACGGTAATCCATGACGTTAAACTTAACTCGCTGCACTCTTTAGTAAGACGCTTAGTATGACAGCTACATCCGAGACATCGTTATATAATACAATGTCTCGTATTATATCCAGTCATTAAAATTAACTGCTGCACCCGTTAAGGCGCTTTGACAGCTACACACAAGACATTGTCTATATAATACGATTATCCAGACGTTAAACTAGCTGCACTCTTTAGTAACACGCTTAAATTAACAGCAACTTCTTCAACATTCATATAATACAATAATCCAAACATTAAACCTATTCACATTCCAACAACCTTCATCATCTTCATAAACCGAATCCTGACAAGCCACCAAATTTTTCGACTTCAATATATCCTCTTTATAAATCCCAACATCCACATCGTAATCCCAAGGAATTATATCATTGGATCGCGCGGCACCCAACAGCGACCCCCCTTCGAGCCAATACCGCACCCCTTGGGCCTCCAGGGTCTTAAACACATGCACAGCCGTTTCTCTGAGGCCCCGGAGACAGCAAGGCGGGGTCAAGCGACCCTCAAAAAGATAGTCGGGGACGTCATTTATTATAGTAGGAAAACAGCGCGGTGTATCACGCGTGCATCCGAAAAATTCTTCTGAAATAATTTCGGATTTCTGAATAATTTCATTCGCAGCGTTATTATAAGATGAGTTATTTGTTAGATGTTTTAATTTCTCAAAGCGATGATTTTCATTTAAGTCCGGTAAGAAGGATATGTTTTTGATATTTTTATTAATTCGCTGGACTAGTTTAACGCCTACCTGTCGGTATAATATTCGAAGTCTTTCTGTTTCCTTACGTTTATGTTTCCACCTAAGATGGGAATCATTTTCGAATATATCTTTCCCGAGATAAAATATCCAATCAGGTGAGATTATAATCTTTTGTTTTTTCAGAACATTTTGAATAAATAAACTCTTACTGAAAGGACGCAAGAAAGGAAAAGTGAATTCTAACAGTTTTTTTCTCGAGATTAATAAAATAAAATCATCCCCATCTATTCCGTCGCAAAGGACACTACCTCCGAGTTGGGTATACCGAAGAGTCCACTTGGGGAAATCGAACTCAATCCCCAGGCAAGTTGTACGACTTGAAATCGGCCAAACAGCCATCGTAATAGCAAAATCATGCGCAGCACTTTCAGTTAAAAACTCGATCATTCGATCAAGATTTAAATCGCGCGAAAATCGAATAGCATCGGGAAGAAAAATTACGTATTCGGAATTTATAAAATTTTCCGGTCTTGTATCGAAGTGGGAAAGCGCCGGAAATTGATTTGTTGTAATTAATCTAGTAAAAGAAACCCCTGTGAGATTAAGAGGAGGGTACGGGAGGTGATCTGAAATGATTAGGGTAAAAGAATTTGATTTAAGGGAGGAAGTTACGTTAATGATAGTATCGCGAATATCATTAGCAAAATCTTCGAAATCATTTATTATAAAGGTAACGCGAGATGATGACTCCAATTTTTGATGCGTAAGGCAATCGGAATGAGGATTACTGGCAGGTTGGGAGTTAAGTTCAGGACAAGGACCTTGCAATGTGAGGATGTGGTATAGAATGAAAGTGTTTAATATTAATACAATGAAGAGAGCGGTACAGTACACAGATCGGCGTAATAATATCTTAAACATGTTCCATGCTTGCTATATAAATATATAAATTATTATTATAAATCAATTAATAATTAATTTTAAATGCAAATTAATAACAATGTAGAATTATAATTTTAAACGTAAATTATCGACTTTAATTAATAAATATTGAAAAAAGGACTGATTCTATCGCGGTTTCTTGTCAGTAAATTACAGTTCAGACGCGTTGTAAATTAAATAAACGTCGGACGTGCAGAATAATTTAATTAAATAAAGAAAGTAAACATTGTTTGTTTACCAAAATAAAATCAAGTCAAATAGGCCTACTTAAAAAAAGATGAAATAGGATAAAACGACAAATGTACGATTTAAACCTAAATTAAACTTATATTTCATATTACTTAGAATGGCCAATTACAGTTTATCAGAGTCCTTATAATTCCAACGAGGAAGTAACTAACTGGCGATGTCAAATAATTGCTGCGATCACTTCATTCTTTAAGGTTACAAGGTTAAGGTTACGTTTAACGTCTGGATTACCGTATTAACGATGCGAAGGCGTAGCTGTCAATTTAAGCGTTTTACTAAATGGCGCAACTAGTTACAGAAAATGGTGAGCTAACCGGGATGCGAACTTAGACCTATCGGTTTCGAATCCAGCACTCTAACCACTTCTCTGGCGGGCCTTCACTTTATATCAAATAGGTGATTGCTTTGGGATAACCAGATATTCTACAGATCATATAATCTATTTCATAGATTAAATTAATTATCAAAAACAATTAATCACACAAAATCTTCACTAACCAGTATACCATAAATAACCCCAAACAAATATGTTCCCAATCACTTTACTATACAGGAAAACTATCCAATCACTTTCTTCCATACAAAACGTTAGTAAAAGAATTAAAAGTAAAGTCTGCCTCAACAATAAGCCGATACGGAGTAATACATTGAAAGAAAAGAAAACAAAGAATGTCCTGTTTAAAGCATTGATCCGGTTTTTTGCCTAATTTTGATCACGTGACTTTTTCCCTCGAAATATGGCGACGGAGAAGAAGTACCGGAAGGACAAAGAGGTCGTCCTTGAACTTGAGGGTCAGATTAAAGGTCAGTGGAGGGGGGGGGGAATGTCTAGACATTGTAATGGGATACTTTGGTGTTGGGTAGAGAGCGAATTGGGTGATTTGATTCTGCAGACATTTGATTCGATCTATTTATAGCATGTTGTTTTGATAGTTTGATTAACCGATTCATTGATTGATGCATTCACTGATTGGTTGACTGATCTTCTAATTGAATGATTGATTGACTGTTTGGTTGGTTGGTTAATTGGTTGATTGATCAATGGATTGATTGACTGATTGATTGACTCACTGATTGAGAAATCGATAAATTCCTTGCTTGATTCACTGATTGACTGACTCGACGATTGATTGACTGATTATGCGAAGATTCGTCTTCATATTTGAAAATTAAATGATTGACTCACTGACTGACTGATTGACTGACTTGATCGCTTGTTTGCTTGCTTGCTTGCTGACTTGATTGATTAATTGATCGATTGATTGACTCACTTACCGATTGATTGATTGATTATGTAGAGATTCGTCATGGATTAAGTGAGCAGCTGCGGTGCTTGGATCAGAGATTGGAGCATCACTGTGGTATGACTTGGGAGTTGCATGATTTCTATCAAAGAAGAGCTCAGGCTGAACTGGACTACTCTAAAAGTCTGGAAAAACTTGTTAAACAGATTACTGTCAGGCATAAGGCTGAAAAACAAAGGTCAGTTATATAAATGAATTAGACATCGTCGAGTGATTGACTGAGTGATTGAAGGGGTTTATGAATTGACGGATTGATTGATTGACAACATTATGATTGATTGACTGATTGAAGGATTCAATGAATTGACTGATTGATTGATAAAATAATGACTTATTGATTGATCATTAAGTTGGATGTTTAACGGATTGATTAACTGAGTGATTGATTGATTGATTGATGAAGTGACTAATCATTTGATTGACTGCTTTATCTATTAACCTCCTAACTGCTGGATTAACCGCTGATTGATTTATTGATTATATCATTAATTAAATTATTTATTATTTATTGATCATATTGATTGATACATTGACTGACTGAGCGATTTGATTGACTTCGCGATTTATTAAATCATTGATTGATTGAATGATTGATTGAATGATTGAATGATTGATTGTAACAGACGTGAACAATGGACCCCCTACTCTACGTATAAAATGTGGCAGACATTGCTGGGTGTCACCACAAAGCAAAGTCGTGATCACGGGGTACTGGGGGAAGCGTACTCCACCTTCATTTCTAATAAATTCATCTCTATAATGGACGATCTACAACGCATATACAAAAAAGTACATTCAGCCAAAAGTTGAACTTTCTTTAATTCTAGAAATTCTAAATTTCTTTGTTTATTTTTTGTTTAGTTTCTTTTTGAAACCGATGAAAATGAATAGAAAAGTTGAAATTCTAGATTTTCTTTTAATTCTTTATATTCACTTTTCCTTTTTATTCACTTTCTTTTTGCGATAAAATGAATAGAACACGGAATCCAGCGTTTTAATATTTTTAAATTTCTGTTTATTTCAGTGTCGTCAAAATGCTATCGCGTCGCACGATGATCTCGTTAAAGTCGTCACGGAATTGCATAGCGTAAGCGTTTACTTACTATTATTCAGATAATATTACGTTAATTATTTAACGTAAATGGTAATTGTATTTTCAATCATTAATTAATTAATGCTGTTTTAAAGTCAGGCGTTAACGTTTCACTTGGTTTCTTACTGAGGCAGTTTATGTAAGCTTAATAGGCTTTCTGTGCTATGTGACATTAAGTAACAAATATTGACATATTCAATTGCTGTTTTTAACATCAATTGTTCTTGCTTATAAATAACATCTATACTTTATATAATTCTTTTTGGATTTTAACCATAATGTGTATTTGAACGATTTATTTGAATTTCTAGAACCACATAGTAACTATTATAATGTTTCTATCCGTACTAATCAATTTGTATGATTGAATAAAATATTTCAATTCATTAAGTTTCCAAACTTTGGGAACAAAACGCCGGGTTTATACATTTATATCATTCCCAAGTGTCATTCCCAAATGTCATTCCCAATGTTATTCCCAAATGTCATTTCGCAATATCATTCCCAATTTTATTCTCAAATGTCATTCCCAAATATAATTTCCAAATGTCATCCTAATAAAGAGCCAAAAATTTATTTAAAAAATGATCAAATATTTATAAAAAAAGAATCAGGAGTAATTTCTCAAGGGAAGCTATTTTTTATTTTGCAGTCAATCAAGACGTATCATTTGTACCACGGAGAGAGTAGACAGGCGGAGTCAAAACTAATGAGGGTAGAGTCTGCAAGGATAAGAGCCACGGGGGGGTCGGCTGAACTGGACAAGAGGGGGGCGTTGACGAAAAGATTCAGAAATTATGAGAAACAATCGGAAAAGGTGAAAGTTTTATCAATTAAAAACGAATAAAGAGAATGTTTAGATTTTTTGAGAAATAGACTGCTGCCAAGTTTTTTTGCTCAAGGGCGCAGCACGTATGCGAAATATTTCACTTCAGGGGAGGGGTTTGTTTTGTCTGGATGTGTCTCTGCTTGACTGTCTGTCTGTATTTGTCTGTATGGCTGTTTTACCAGGTATTCACGTTAATAGAGTTATCTGTCTAATAGAGTCTGGTTGTCTACCTCTCTATCAGTGTGTCTGTTTGTCGGTCTGTCTGTTTTATTATCTGTTTGTATCTACTATGCTTAAACTAGTATCAAGTTGTCTGCTTATCTGTGTATCTGCTATTTATCGCTCTAAATATTTTATCTGTTTGTTTGTCTGTCTATTTATCTATCTGTCTGTGTATTTATCTCTCTATCTGTTTCTCTATCTGTCTGTTTGACGCAATATTTATTGCAGCACATGAAGAAAGTCTCTGAACATAATTTGAAAGCGTTAAAAGCTAGAAACGAATACAGACTTTGCATTGACTCGGCAAATGCTGCCATCAGAAAGTTCTTTGTCGACGATCTCCCTGAACTTATAAATGTAAATATTTTACATAGAAATCTCTTTTATTTATATGAATTATGCTCAAAAGAGAATACGTTGATACTAATACATTTAGTAGTGATTCAAATACACTTAGTAGTGATGCGAATATAGTTAATAGCGCTGTACTTGACGCGATAGGTCCAGGTTCGAATCTCGGATAACTTACTATTTCTTTAACTTTCTGCACCCTTTAGTAAGACGCTTAACTTATTGGGTACATCTGAAACATCGTTCACGTAGTACGGTAATCCATGACATTAAACTTAACCTTAGCCTTAAAATCAATTTTCTTGTTTTAAAAATAAATTAAAGTCAAGCTAATTTTATTCATTAATCAATATCGACGACAATGCGATTTGACGTAATAAACAAAAGTTATAATGTTTATATAAATACAGAAAGTTTATAGTTTGAACAATTATTTGTCCAAACTATTAAAATTATTTTATAATTTTTAAATAGCTTGAACATGTATTTTCAAAAATTATTATTTTTTTTATTTGTAAATGATAATTTTTACGTTTAGGCAATGGATTACGGCTTCCATATTTCCCTCGGGCGAGTTATGATGTGTAACGTCACTTTAGAAGAGACCGTCACTCGTGTCGAGCAAGAATTGTTAGCGTCACTGAGTGATAAGGCGAGAGAGTTGAACCAGAGGGCGGACAGACAGGCGTTCTTACAACAGTATCATCAGATCTTCTCACTGCCAAAGAAGTTTGAATTTCAGCCTCACAAGGGGGATAAGGTTTGGAATTAGGCGATTTATAGTTAGTAGATTTATAGAAATTTGAGTTTTAGCTTCATATGGGGGGGGGGGTAAGGTTTGGAATTAGGCAATTTATATAGTTAATAGATTTATAAGAGTTTTAGCTTTATATGGGGGGATAAGGTTTGGAATTAGGCAATTTATAAACAGTTTATGGTTTATGGAGATAGAAAGTTATTTTATGATCAAAAGTTAAAACTGTTTAATAAATAAATTTATTGTGAACAGTTTAGCATATTGATAATTTGTTTCAGTATTGATAATTAAACTGTATGATTTTTAAAGTGTATTATATTAACTGTATTAATATAAACGGATAATATTAATCGTTTACTGTTCTCTCAGTTGAAATATTATAAATTTGTTTCAATATAGAACTTAAACTGTTTGACTGGCTACTTAACGATTTTATAAATCGTTTGTAATAAACTGTTTACAATTGTATCACAACAGAAATGTTAAACCGTTTGTTAATAGTTAAACGGTTTGTTTAGATCTCAGAGTTGATAGCAGAGAAGGAAGTAAGCGTTGATTTGCTAGACAGACTGCAGACATTGGCTGATCGTTTACACTCTCTGAAGCTAGCCAATGAAGAGGTATCAACTGTTTAAAATCAAATCAAACGTAAAATCAGTTACTATTAAATTAATAATAGAAATATGTACTGGTGCAAGAGTGAAGTTTGATTGGAATTATTGCCTTAGTTGTTTCAAAATTGTTTTAATATAATTGCGATTAGGTAGGATTTGAACTGGGCACTCCGTATCAATCAGTTGGCAATTTTACTGCAAGGTTATCAATGATAGATGACTCTAAAATTATATTCATTCGCTACTATGTAAATTTAAGTTATCTGATTGCTTAATGGAGGAAGATTCGTTGATTAATTTGATTTAAAATTTGATTGATTCTTATTATAACAATAAATTGAGTTAGAATTTCATTAAGTCAAATATTATATAATGACGAATCGTTGAATTAATTGATTCAATGAACAAATTGTTTGATTTTTTATAGCTATGGAAGACTCTAGAAACAACAGATAACGCTTTATTGGATCGTCTAACTACCAAAGATTTCGATCCCGTTAATTTGTTTTCTTCCGATAAAACGTTAGTCACAACAGCAAGGCCATCTGGTGAATCGGAGAAAACTAGAATAGAAAGACTAGAGACGGAAGACTATTATCTTAATGTAAGTGAAATGAGTTTACATCAAGGCGTGGTTTTTAGCAAGTCCCGCCTCTGTAGGCCGGTTGCATAAATAGGTTACGTTTAATGTCTGGATTACCGTATTATATAAACGATGTCTCAGACGTAGCTGTTAATTTAAGTTTCTTACTAAAGGGTGCAGCGAGTTAGAGATAATAGTGAGCTATCCGGGATTTGAACCTGGACCTTTTGCGTCCGAGTGTAACGCTCTAACTAGCTCTGTAAAGAGTCTTAATGTACGTCTTTTTCAATATTACAAGAGTCGTTTTTCTGGTATTGTTATGATAAGAAAATTATATAAATATATCTATATATGAAATTTTGTGTTTAATACGGTTTTATAATTGATATCATTAGGGTAATCTATTGTAGAATGTTGTATACGATTGTTGTTTGAAATTTATGATAATGAAATGATAATGAAATGATGATGACATGATAATGACTTGATAATAAAATGATAATAAAATGATCAGATAATAATGATATGATAATGAAATTATAATAAAATGATGACGTGTTTTTTTATGCAGAAGCTGAGTCAGTATCAGATAAACAGTAATCTGATAGCGAGACTTCAAGCCAAGTATCACGCTATCGATAAAGCGATAGGACGTAGCTCATCCGGTGCTGCGTTTTCTAGGTAATATATTAAATAACGTTTTCAAATAAATATCATTTCAATCTTTATAAGGCCCGTTAGAGAGCTTGATTGAAAATCGATAGTTCTGGGTTTGAATCCCGGATAGCTCAGTATTTCTCTATATTGTTGCACCCTTTAGTCAGACGCTTGAATTGGCAGATATGTCTGAGACATTGTTTGTGTAATATGGTAATCCAGATGTTAAACGTAAACTTAGCTTGTATTGTCTTTTTTAAACGAAAATTATTTACTGAGCTGTGTTTAGTATTAGTATTTTGACGCTAAACACAGCGTTTACAAGCATCGCTTGATTTCTGTTCACTGTTAGTTGCAACGTGTTACTATATAGCTTTTTGTGCTGATGTGACGTTTTATATATACATTACATTAAAAACAAACAATCTATTTAATGTATGAATATATATTATTCACGTGGAGCAAGACGTGTTCAATAGGATATAAGTAAAATTATATTAAATAATATGTAGATATTGAAATTGAGACAAATAGATATTTCGGATGCCTACTTTTGATATAAAGCTTTATTATATTCAGTTAAAAATATTTTATGCATATTGTAGGCCCCCTATAATATACATAAAAAATTTTTACGCGTTATTATAAACATTTCAAAAACATTGTCATAAATCTTAAAGGGTGTGGCAAGTTAGCTAAATATTACGTTTTACGAGACTCGAATCCTGGTTCTTGAGTTGCTAGTTAAAAGATATATTTGTTGGATATTAAGTTGAACATACGGATATCTAAGTTGAACATAGGCTATTAAATTCATTTTTCTATATTGGTTTGTTTTTCTTGAACTTTTATTTATGTTGTGTTTTTAAAAATTCATGCAGACTTGAATTGCAAAATATTCCGAGGTAATGCCTAGCTGATTATACTCTGGCTTAAATTTTTGTCTAATAATTATGTTATCTAATATTATATAATAATCTAGGAGTGTTATCTAATTATTATTCTATATTACTCATTATTATGCCTCTCTTTGTGAATTAGATATGGTTTCTTTAACCCCTTTCCCGTGTGGAACGTAATATTAGGTTTGATTGGTATTTTCCGCCAATATGCGAAACGTAATATTACGTTTTCTATTATCCAGTCCAATCCGCACACTGTGATGGCCGTAATATTACGTTTAGCGA
>JAQIXG010000751.1:0-27998 GCA_034700105.1 Oconnorella tubifera
CACAAAATCAAGTATATATAAAGTACTGTATATCTATAGGCCTATATGTAACGATAGGAAAATTGTTCATTTGTTAATGTTAAATAGTTCCATATTGCAACTTTAACTGCATTAATGTTATAATTTCCTTTCAATATATTTTAATAATATATTTTCAATACGATTTAATATTTTTGGTCGTTTATAAACTCTTTTATAATAAACTTACAAATGAGCAAAATTTCAACTATCAATAATTATTATGAAATTACAGCTTTTAAATACTAGTTTTTAACATTTTACTTTAAATTTTTATCTTTATTACAAATATTGCATAAAACATGGTTGTTAATTTATTACTAATTTACTAGCACACTATAGATGATTGAAATGAATATTTTATAAATTGCTGTCGAAAGATTATTTCAATCGGAATAAAAAGCCTGGAGAAGACAGATGCTGTAGGCGTGGCTCGAGAGAGATTATCTATCAGTGTCCCGCAATTGCGAAAACAAAACAAAAACAAAGCAGCGGTCCCTGGGGTAAAACTGAGAGAAATGCTGGGAGCCTTCAGGACAGTAAGCTGCTAATGAATGCGAAGCAGCGTATAGAATAAAAGGATTGCAGCTAATAGAAAGTACTTAGATAAAAGTGCTAAAGAAAAGATAAATTCTTTAATCTGACGTTTAACTTATGTATAAAAATGTCAGATGAAACTAAATTCTCTAAAATTATGTTTACTTCCATGTATTAGTGTCAAGAAAATGAATAAATTCTCTAGATTTGTGTGTTAAATGAGTACAGAAAGCTAAAAGCAGACAGTAAGAAATTTATTAAGTAAATTTATTTGAAAGGCATTCTCTGTCACGAGAAAGGTACTTTGATGGTACATTTAAGAGCTGAATATTACATTTAATAGTACATCTAACTCAACAATGATCAGTTTTAACAGCAACAAGTTAAAATTAATGCAACAATATGGTATTAATTAGGCTACAACTTTGCTTGGAATAAAAAGAGACTGTTAAATTGTCGTGAGTCAGTTATTGCATAATGCATGATTGTGAATATCTCATTAGATCCTATTTCAGCTATTATAGAGGCTAATTAATCCTGGCATTGCTATATTACTGCAGTAATTTATTAAGGGACCGCTTAGGTTTTTATTAGTTAAGCCAAAAAAGTTGAAGAAAATAATTTAAAACTCAGAAAAACCCTTACAAAAAAAATCTTGTCTTATTTATCTTAAAAAAAATATAAGTCACCTGAAGAACGCTCCCACATGTCACCAATAGTCTGCTTTCTTCATCAATCACAAGGGCCTTGTTTACATTATCAGTAGGCGTGGCGTCATAATTAGTCGCCCCGCCCCCGCTGCACACCTCCTCCCTAAACCTCTCGGTACATCTCGGGTTATCCAACACGGGACCCGTCTGTACCTCCTCCAACAACTTCAACTCCACGTCGAACCGGTAGAGGGCGTTTGTCGCGGCCGCGTAGACATTCCCCGTCCGTTCATCGACCGCTAGATGCTGTAGCTGAACCCTCGAGAAAAACTGGGGAAAAGTTAAAGTTGCAACGTTTAATTTTTGTTCATCATTTGCTCGAGTTTGTATAAAATGGACGGATGAAAGAATGCAGAGATGGTATAGAAAGGCACGCGAGAGTGAAACACGCATGGTTAAATTGACAGCTTAGATGACAGGATTACGACCGCAACGCATCGCGTTCTATCATCGATGAATATCATGTTCCGTCTGTATCTGATTGAAGTTTATATTTCACGAAAGATGCAGAGACTATCAAACTGAATGCTAAACTGTCAGACTGGTCATCAGAGCAGCGCTGAAACCAATAATCAAGGACTGTAATCAATCATAATATACTCCAGCGAGTACTGTATATTCGTATAGGATGAGAAGATTTTGGACTTTGTTAAATATATGGGTAATTTACAAGCACGAGAATTTGTGATCAATTTCAATTTATTCAATTAACATCTAGATTGAAGTTTTATATGAACGATGTCTCAGATATAGCTGCCAATTATAGACTTACAGACTACATAATAATTATACTAAACGGTGCTGTAAGTTAACGTATCATATGTTATGCCAGAATAATTATATTTAGGTTAGCCACAGATTTTTTATCTAAAAAGCAAATTATAATCAAAAGAGAGAGTTTAGTTCAGAGGCTTACAAACCTAGACTCTAATTAAGATTTCAAAACCCATCTTCGCACGTAAACATTGAAATAAACAAAATAGTTTAATTGAAATACGTAATTAATTATACCTTTAAGTTAAGAAATTATTTAAAAAACATTTAAAATTTGTCCTTTTTTTATTGTCACAAATGCATTCACACAATAATAAAGTCTCTTTTCAAAGCGTGTCAATATTTTCAGTTAGCATGAAACATTTTAATTATATCCGAACTTAATTACGAACCACACACGCTCAGAATTTAATATTTACAAAGTATGCGTCTGTATAAAGCATCATAAAAAAACCGCCAATATACATCGCTACAATTTATAATTTATAATTGTAACCTATTATAATCCTCGAGTCAATATCCTGCTGATAGACTGACAGTTTACTTTGAATTAATAACACCTTAAAAAGACTGACTTTGTTGCCCGTATTTGCTCAAAATGTGACGACCGATGAAAAGAGAGTATTAACACAGCAATGCGATCAGTCGAGGCCAGACATAAAAGAGAATTAATTGATGAGAACCCGACGGAATGTGTGGTGATGTTTTTGAACGATGAATGATTGAATATTATTATCTCGCATAATTGAATGAGGGCAGGTTTTCATAACTTGCGGTATATTGGAGATGAAAGGCGATAGCATGGTTTGAAGGCTTAAAATATATGAAAAATATGACTGACGATACTTAAGCACTATTTCTTTATAGACTAGTTTTATTAACTATTTAGTTACATATGTAATGCATAGCTTAAAATGTGAAATTACCAATGATTCAATGCTGCTGGTAAATTTCTAACAGATTCAGTTGATGAAAATTATAATTAAATATTAATTTTCTGTAAGATTTAAATATATAACACCTGATCGTTACTCTACTAAATGAAACAAAATTTTAAATGAAAATATATCAAATTATATCCAAAACCAATGCATAATTTCTAGCAGAAAATAACTAAGAATAGTCTAAAGAAGATCTTCTTTAAAACAACAATACTTTACAGTCGAACGTACACACACTTGCAAAAAAGATAAATTCGAATTAGTTACAAATTAGACGAAGGAGCGATTTTTCGCTTTCTAACATCAACCGGAAAGCAATTCTATCACGTTACAGAAACATGTCTGAAATCATGCGATGCACGGATGGCTTATTTTTTTTTGCTTTCGCATATACGCGATACCCGGACTATATAGGCAAGAGGTCTTGGCCCACTGCTATCGTGAATGTAAGATTAAATCTAAAGGAGAATCGATGAACGAGCATGGGTCTCTTGGAGAAGATTATTTATCCGGACATACATACTACAACAGAATCAAGAATAAGTTCGAAATACTGAACATTTATTGCGTACCGTTTCGAGAAAACATTAAACATTTATTTTTGGAACTTATTTAGTTGAAAAAATTATGATTTTATACTATTTATTTAATTAGAATTTTTTTTTTTCGAAATTGTATTATTATAGACACAAGACTTATTCCTTATTATTTTGTATACCATTGCATTAATTAAGCCCATGTTCACTAAATATGTGTAAACGTGTTCTATAATGCGAACATGTTCGCGAATTAATTCGGTTCAGAATAGCATTGATTATTGTATTCTCAGTGAATATTGAAAAATTGTAAACTTTTTGCTAGGTTTTCCTTGGTTGGATAATGGAGCAGCTTGGTATATAGCCAAAAAATAGTCGTCGAAACAAATTAATCTTTTTTAAATAAATCTTTTAATCTCCGGTGAAAAAGGATCTGGATCCGATACCCAGAATGCTATTTACATTTTTTAATATTCATATAATCTTAGCAAATTCTTGGAGAAAATTAGAAAAAGAAAAAGAAAAACTGATGTTGTTTTTACTCAATGTCTATACTTCACTACTTTTAATAATTATAATTATTACATCAATTTTAAACAATCAAAATAGAAACATAATAACAAATAGAAAACTTTATGAAATTGAATGAAACTAAACAGAACACTTTTGAAATCTTTTATCTTACGTATATCTAATCGCTTGATTTACCATGCTTGGATAAAGTTGCGAGCATAAACGAGGAAACCAAAGCGAGTGAAATAAACCAGATAAATATGTTGCAGAAGAAAAATCTTTATTTAAACGCGAAAACATTGTAAATATAGTCAGACTTTACCAGCTTTCAGATACAAATTATTTGATTTATAGTCAAGAAAGTGACTTGGGTTTCATGAGATGCAGAAAGTTGTTAGTTGGTCAAGCAGAATTTATTGTAAACGATTCGTTTTGCATTAAAACTATCGGGAATAATATGCGTTCTTCTACTTCAAACATTATACAAAAAGTCGACTTTTTGTAAAATATTACGAAAGAATAATGAATACTGAATTCTTGATATTTCCATTTTGTGTTTTTCACATTCGACTTTCATTGTAATCGTACGTGCGTGTTATTGAAATGCATTTTGAGTGTTGCCTTAAAATACTGAAAATAAAATTCATAATAATTAATACTAGTACTGTTAAACATTACTTAAATAAACTATGATAATTTGTACTAGTACTCTATTAAATTTATAATTTAAATATAATTTAAATTATATTTAAATTACAGACTTAAAACTTTAACTTTCGGAAGAGTTAATAATATTAACTTTAACTTTAGGAAGAGTTAACAGTATTAACTTTAACTTTAGGAAGAGCTAACAATACAAAAAAATTAAAAGTCAAAAACGATTTACTGTATAAACATAACTGTATAATTATTATTTAGTAATTAAAGTTATAAATTACTGACTCCTTACAACTTAACATCCTTGAAAATGTAATACTAAAACAAAATAATTACACTTAATAACAGTCTCGATAGACTCATATCAATTATATAAAAGAACGGTTCCATTCATCCCTTAAGATCAGCACTTTGCTCAGTTCTAACAATACGAAGATTGATCTATCGAAACTAATTACACAGCGAGTTGTCGAAGCGCATAGTTTGATACTCAAATGCAATTTCAAACGAAAACACTCGCGGTATACTGCAGCCCCCCCCCCCCTCCACGCAGTTGCTAAATAATAAAGCAATACGAGCTGGCCGCGAACCTCCAACACGCAGACAAGCAATAAAATCATAATTACATCCACGATCATAATAGTACAGGGTGTGCAGAAATTTCTATCTACTTTAGTTTTACTTTATTTCTACACCTACTTATTTTGATTATAATATGCTATTTATTAGTTTACTGTCGCGTACTTCTTACTGCAAAAAAATGTTTTTTTACAGAATACTTTTAATTTTTTACGACAAATCCCTGAGTTTAATCACAAAATTAAAATTCACTTAATAGTTGTAGCCTCTTCAAAAGCTAACAGATATTTTTCAACAAGAGTTGCTTTATTCGCAAATAACGCTTAATAAAACAGCAATAGGAGTGAAAACAGTTATTAACAGATTTCCTAAATTAAGTTAAGTGCTATATTAATGACTACGTGTTTATTTTGTTCTAATTATTTAAATATTCAATCATTGTAATTTAAAATGATGACTCGTAAACGAGATTGATAATTAAACTAAATAAATTTTATCTAGTTCTCATTGTCATAAAAAGCATATCCAGTATCCAACTGTTAGGTTCACAGAAAGTCAAGTGCAGCACTCGCTGTCATGGGCATAGAAAGCCTTGGCACATCTGTCATAGTTATTAATAATTCGATTTATTGTATATTTTAATTTTATAATTCATACTGTTTATTTTAGATTTTCTTTATTTTTAACGCGACTTTGATGCAAACAGACGGAAGATCCAGATTACAGAGAAATATATTAAAAAACCATACTTAAAAATGAACCAAACGCTTGTTTATATTTAACGCTTTATATTGATTAGATCAATTCTCTTTAGAGTTCATAACAATACTGAAAATTGTTTATTTGCATATTAGATTTTATGCCAATAAGTGGCGAATACAAATCGATTCATTATATTTTCAGTATTTTTTAGTAATAAATTTACAGCAGATACAGGGTAGTGAATCAAATATAAGAAAATATAAAGAAAACTTGAATCACAAAAAAGGCAATGTTAACTGAACTATAAGATAACATACTACTGAGATAATTTGGGTGCACCCTATAATAGCGGCTATTTAATCTCGCAATACAGTTATATCGTTGACTGGGAGTCTGATAACACTAGAAGCTATATAAAGGATTTCTACCATTCCCAATGCTGCAAATTGGTTAACACTAAAATGTCAGAACGTTTCAAATAATCACCCAGAAGGAAATAAGTATTTATTTCATAACTTTGTGCATTTTGCAGTATAATATCAATGTGAATCACACAGATTCAGTGTTGGCGATTATTAGACGTGCTCATGAAGATGAAATATCACTAAAACTAAATAATCGATTTATTGTTATATTGGTTTATGCAAACTATGTTATAACTGCTAAAAAAATATTTGAATAATTATTAATATGAAATCAGTTATTAAATTGAAATAAATTTTTAATATGAAAATTATTGTGCGCTAATTTATGACAAGTTGTTATTTTTAAAAATAATTAGACAATTATAAAAAGATAAAGAAAACTTTTGACCTGTTGTAAATGGTCAATGGCCATCATCAATACTATCGAACACCTGGCACAAACTTATAGATAACTTCATCACATGATTCAATATAACAAATCATCAAGCAACACATTATTTGTAACTATTTAGTAAATTGCATTTCAGTTTTTCACGTCATTAGCTTGTATAAACATTCATTACTTAAACAATACACTACCGATGTATAATTTATGGATATCGTTATAATAGAATATAATCTAAACATTATTTTAAATAATTGGCTGTAATATTAGCTTAATTATAAATATAATTATAATTAGATTACAGTTTATTCTTGATATATAATTTTGGCTTTTCGTTAATGAGTTTTAATTCGTTATCTTTCGTTCTCAAAGTCTCCTACTGCAACTTTTTTATTTCTTTTCAAAATCCAGTTGAACTTTTTCTTTTCCCAAAGAGCAACATCTCTCCAGTCCATTAGGCCTACATCATTACGTCTCTCTATCTCTCTTTTTCTCACTCACTCACTCGCTCTTTCTCCCTCTCCCTCTCGCTCTCGCTCTCGCTCTCCCTCGCCGTCTCTCTCCCTCTCCCTCTCTCCCTCTCTTTTTTTCTTACGCAAAGTCAAGTCAATCTAAAGATGACAACGTCACCGAATCGATACTGACTCGTCTCTCCAATGATTATCCATATCACGCTCTAATCAATGTTACGGACATAAAGTCACCGACGCAACCCTCATTGATTATGATTAACGGTCAACCTAATGCGAGTAGCTTCACTGCTATCCCTCAAGCTACCACAGCGATAACAAACATAACGTAAAACTAAGCACGGGTCGTCAAAGCTAGCTTAAAAGTACGCTATATACAAAGATTGATCGATGTCAGGACTGGATTAGACGTCGGAAATTGGTCTCCTGCACGCAAGGTATACGTCCAACTAATGTTGCCTAATATCTAGACGTAGTAGATAATTTGCTTTTTTGTTTCTGTATATACTGCAGGCGCCAGAGATATGTACTCGAGTAAAAACAAACTATTGATCCTTTCAGGAATTCAGTTTACAGTTGGTTTTTTCATTAATTTTGTCACTAGCAAGTTTAGTTTACAGTGTATGTATAAGAATTTGTATAGAGCTAATTATAGTTTTTACTGAATTTTAGATATATAAAGTGCAAGGAAAGTTATGAAGAATTTAAATAGATTATTTGAAAACAAGTACAAGAAAATTAATAAGCGCAAATACATGAACAAAATATGATCAGCTGTAACTTAAATTATATTACATTCAAGGTGATATTATATAAAAGTAATTTTTGAATAAAAGATTGGAAATTCTTTACAAGTATTAAATTATAATTCAGAATGATAATTTACTATCATTCTATTAAACAAGCCATCGATCTGCACTTAGTTTAGTACCGTATCCAAATATTAAATCAATTCAATCTATTTCGCATACTTTCCACCTAATTGGTCCTTCAGATGAAACTGAGAGTTCGATCAACTTTACGACAAGGACCTCGTTAGGAAAACAGCTCATTTAAGAATCGCAATCTCCATACACCCCCTTCAAATAGCGAACTATTAATCAGTCGCAATGTAAATTGATTTTCTCCCTCTCTCTCTCTATATTTTCATCATTGATCTCGGATCTGATCGTGCCTTGTGAATACAAACCGATGCAGTAAAGAAGCAAGTTTTCATTAATGAAATCCGAAATCAGTAATTCACAGCAAACTAGCGCTGGATAGCTTCTCAATCATCTTAAAATAACAGTCCGTGATAAGTGAGAAAGGATTGAATGTACACAATAAAGGCTGGGTTTTTCATTTAGGTTTGCAATTTTTCAATTCGGGTACAGTTATTAGAAAATCAAATAGCATGTAATCTAAATATATAAAAACAGATCGTGAAAATATAGAAGTTTTCATGCAAGTAACCATGATTATTTTACTATTTAATATACGTTTATTTTACTTGGAACTATTTACTAATGTTAGTTATAACTGATTATACATGAAATAGGACTTCGTAATTTCTGTAATATGAATGACAGTAAAAAGGGACATGTAATACTACTGCAATTATTTGTAATTATGCACATGACATTTTCTATGGCGTATCTGCCTTTTTTATTTGTCATTCAATCATTGTTGTTTCGTATACCATATACTCTTTCTGAATAAAAGATGTATATAACTATCATTATGTAAATGAGTATACTTCTGTATATTGGGTGTCTCTTATTATGTCGTAAAAAACATACACTGGACGCTATTTATGCAATATTTAAAAGCCTGAAATTCTCCAATGAAGATATTACTGCATCTGTGATAAAATATGATGTCTATATATTTGCTTGAAGTGCTTGTGAAATGCTTGCGCATCTGTGAATAGTCACATTATTACGATATTTAATATTCATCCCAAGTGATTATAATACACTTGTCACATAATACAACGCTCAGTTACGTAGATATAAATTATAAATTTTGATTTATTTATAAAAAAAAGTAGGCTATCTCTCATTGCATGCATCATATAAGTCATAGCAATAGAATACTTATAAATATTAATTTAAAAACTCAATAATGCTCAATATCAGAAGCCTACGATAATTATCCAAATCGAATAAATTGAATCGTTTAAAATACCACTAGCTGAAATCTGTGAAAAATCACCTAATCCTAATTATAAAAATTATAACCTAAAACCTCACACTAATTGTAACCCTTTAATGTATCAGGTCAATTATAATTATGTTTAAATTCTCAGGTTTTGAAATTTGAGTCAATTTTTTATAGCAGAAAACTCCCTTGATATATTACGAAAGCATTTTGTAAAGCAAAAAAATTCAAGCGGAATTCGAATCCACGATCACTCGATTGCAAAATTCGGCAATCTCTATTCAAAATCTGCAACCGTTGAATATTGAGCAGGAGTTGATTTTGGTTGCATTTGTTTTCGCTCTGTAAAATACTGACTTTCAACGATGATTTGTTGCCGGACCGGTGTTGCATGAATGTCGGATCAGTCGGGCCGTATGGCGTGTTGCTACTAGGCTAGAATAATGAAACGATAGAGCAATCTGTGGACGACAGCAAGCTAAAAGGATAGAGAAAAATTAAAGGACGAATTTCTATCATGCGGATAAAACTGGACTCTTATTCTTAGCCAGCGAATGAAAAATAAATCTCACAATATACGCATATCAAGCTTGAATTTTAACATCCATAACATTTAAGGTAGCAAAAATATTGAACGTTACGTAAACAAGAATAAAATATTATGTATAAAGAATCAGCGGTTAATGACATGCACAGATTCAAAATGACGATTGGGATGAGGATTAGGTATGCGGATGTTTCGTCAAAGGACGATTCGTCAACGGACTGTTCGTCAAGGATATTCGTTAGGTTTAGGGTTAGGTTTAGAGTGACGTTTAAGTTAGGATTAAAGTTAGGATTAAAGTTAGGGTTAAGGTCAGGGTTAGGAGTTATAAGAATCGTCCGTTATAAAAATAGTTTTTGACGAATCGTCCTTTGACGAATCGTCCTTTTACGAATCGTCCTAGAACCGCGGATTCGACTCTGGGTTAGTGCTAGGATTAGAATTAGTGTTAAGTTTAGAGTTAGTTAGGATTATTAAATTAATTGAAGGTTTTGTCTAGGTAATGTATTCGGAGTCGTTTCGTTAAAGTACAACAATGTAGAGTCATCATGCAACTATATAATATTTATAATAAACTATATAATATTTATAACAATTGTTTAATAAGTTAAATGTTCAGTCTTTGCATGATGATTGACTGATTGAGATTGAATAAAATAATACACACATTTGGCCGCTGTTTTAGCCATACGAGGGGCGGGGGATACGGCAACATAACACCAGGTGGCAGTGTATTCTAATTGCAACAGGCCACACTTATTTAATGGCAAGCACAAATGTTGCATAAACGTTTTTTTGACAAAAATGTGTTATAAGGTCTATAAATTATGTGAGAATAAAATTACTCACGCGTGAAATTCATTAAATAAATCTCCGATCAAATATATCACGACTGTTGATCCATTCTGTCACGTGACTGAATAAAACGTTATTATCCAATCGTTGATTTATTGTAACATTTCTGAATGATTTGCATTTACTAAATTTAAAAATGAGAATTTAATAATGCGAAAGACTGTAAATGAAAGTATTATTCTATATTTTACTTATTTATATTTATGTTTACTAGGATAAATAAACTATATATAAATGACACGGACACAAAATAAGTTAGACAAAATAAATAATCGAAAAAAGGCTTTCAGAAGTATCTATATAAAAACAAATTAAAATGTAACATTCAGACTGGAGCTCTTGAAAAAATGTACTGAACAGAAACAATCGAAAAACCTGTTAGAATAGTCAGTAAGGTTTTATAGAGAATTGACTTGAAACACAGAGTACTGACTAATTATACACTCAACAAGGAAATTACAAAACAGAATAGAAACCTGGTAATCTGCTTGTGTTTTTTTGGTATAATAATTGAAATAATATGGGTCAAATGTACTTCGAATGCACTGCATAATTCAATAGATATTATTAAGCAATGCATAGAATTATGAAATATATATTATTAAATTACGTAACGTACATTGCATATTAAAAAAATTATTTGAAAGTATTCGTAAACAGAATAAACCAATAATAATTATTATTATTATTATTACATCATAATCTTATTATGTAATTATTCTAACAGTAACATTCATCATTATGCATGTCTATATATGGTATTATTGATAAGGCAGATCAACTCTAAAGTAAATTTTCATACAATATTAAATAGAATTAATAAATGAAATGTTTGCTAATTGTAAACTCATTAACAAAATTGTGCAAGACTATTAGTAATCAGTCGCATCTATACAATTATAATTGCGTAATTCAAATTTGAACTACCGAGTAATTGGCTGACGTTAGTCCAAATTGAGTACAATCTGTCAAACGATAGTTTCTTTTTTGATACATTTAACTAAAAATACCAAGTTTCAATATTTGGTTCTCATATGTTATAACTGTATATCATAATTTACATATATAGTGAAATTTGAATACAGATATTATATATACTCTCATTGTAAATCTGCAACACAATCCATTGAAATTATTATTATGAACTATTATTGCGAACTATTATTACAAATTATTATTAAGAAGTTAATATGAACAATGGGAAGTCAGACCCGTAACTTATATCCAAAATCAGAAATATAAATTACACAGTACGATAAATTTCTTATTGCAGTATACATTTTATAAAAATCACTGAAAATAAGCTTTTATTGAAAAACATAACGGAAAAAATACAATATGACACTCTATTTGTAGGCCTACTGGATTTTTCACACATGCAAACGTTTCATCTACAAGCAGAATAAAAGTTATATTTTCTATTGATATATTTTATATGAAATTTTATCTGTCGCATAAAGTACAGCGAGTACAAAATGAATATATGAAAGATAAAAGAGGTTTTGTTCCATTTTTATATTTATAATTAATTGACTATAATTAAATAACAAACAAAGAAATAACAATATGCTTTATCATTTGAAATTGCCACCCATGAAAATAGCGAACGTTATTTAAAACGGTTGAATTCGCTGATAACTCGAAAGCATTCATGCGAAATCAGATAAAATTAAATCTTGATTGAAGAATTGAATTTCTAAATTTCCACTGAATTAAACATTCAGAAATTTGATTCAGCATGAAACACATTAGAAAATTGACGATTTAGTAAAATCAAGTAACTCAATGTTTGGTTATTTAATACAGATATGAATATTACATTCTCAACTTTAATATAAAAGCCACACCGATAATTTAAATGTTTATACAATTTTTATATAAATGTTTATATAAGTTAAAAAGGTATGCAGCATGCGATTATAATTATGAAAAAATTAGCCTTTTCATCAACGTCTTAAAAGAATGTCAATATTTTGATAAAAAAGAAAAATAATCTAGGCAAGTTAATAATGCCTTTTTAGGAACATTCGAAAATAAGAAATACATTATAAATCGAAAATCTTTAAAATAATTAGTTTCTATTATCAATAAATATTTAACTACTTACTTTAAGTGTAACTATATCATATGTTAATGTATTGTTGAACATGTTAATTAGAATTAATATATATATATGAAAATACAACTATTAATGCTAATAGCTGTATTTTCATACAACTATTAACATTAATTTGCAAATTACAAAAAGCCAAAAGACATGGAAATATTTCCTTTTTAAATCAATGCAACTTTTATCAAACTGACTCCAGCGATCAAACTTTACTGCATCGTCTCTACACCTGCTCAATTTCTCATCGAATTCTTACAATTCCACGCTCGTTCAACAAAGTTTTACATCATGAAGCGTTTGCGCTTCTCTTTCTCTTCTCATTAATAATTACCAAATATAATTTTGGGTTGATTTAGTATGCGTGTATTGCAAAGAAGAAATAATTGAGGCACGATTTCGTTTGACAGCTCAACATAGGAAACATATGGCGGAGACAAAGTGTGATAATACTGAAAATCTAGTTTCATATCAACAGCACAGTTGATACAATATTTGCCACGAGATAGAATAAGATATATTGTTATGTACTAGACTTCCATTGAGTTCTTTACACATTGCTACTGGACTTCTGTACCGCAATAAACACCAAAACTTTTCAAACAATGCAAGCCAACCCAATATACAAGAGCTGAAATGTAACATTCATAAACGTTTCATTAAAACGCACTACAAACAATGTAAATTCTTTCTTAAGGTATGCTGAATGATTATAACGATGTTTTCTTTCATTTTGCATACAATACGAAATAATGTTAGAACTTAAGAATTTTTGTTTGCAAATGCATTTAATGCAAATTACCCTGAAACAAAGCGTTACACAAAAAACACTTCAAGTTGTTTCGAGTTACCTCATCTGTGCAAAGAGCACCAGACCAGTAATTTTACATAGAATTCTGCCAAGTAATGATGAAGGAGGAGGAGAAGGCAGTTAGTTCTAAAGTGACAGAATGAAAGTGAAAAAGACTGAGAGGATAATTATGAAAAGAGAAAAGGGAGGACAGTTAGAGATTTCTTATGCGAGTCAGACGAGTGGTACACAGCTGTGATATTAACTGCCTCTGTGTGAAAGCTGACTAAATGCTGTTAATATAAAAACAGTCATGCCTAGAATCATAAGAGAAATGTGATTTACAACAACCGAAAATGCGGGAAATAAACTGAAAATGATTCATAGAAAGATCTGCCGGGCAATACTGTATAATGTACACAAACTAGATAATGTTTACATGTAGATTATAATTACACCAAAATTATAAGACATTTCTCGTATAAATATAATGATACGGGGATTGTATAACATTAAAGTCTCGACGCTGGGTACAAATAAAATGTAAATAAAAGTAGTTAGTGACAATTAGGCTAAAATAGGAGTCAGTATAAATGCTTTTTTACACGTTTACAGTGAAATAACAATAATATATATGTATAAGTCTGAATAAAACTAAAATAAATATTCTACGCAAATTCCAGATGATATAAACAAAACGTACTGGGACGAAATAAATCGTGCTCATTTAAGTTGTCAACGAACAAATATTTTTGCATAGGTAGAATATAATAAATTAAAAAGTTAATCGTCGAAAAATACGTTTTACGCAATCAAAAATGAATAAAAAAACAGCATAAAAATGATGCAAACATTGACGCAAAATATCAAGAAGAATTTGCTAAATCTGCTGAAAAATCCAATAACTTTCAAGTCTGCGATCTGCTAATTTAGTTCAGTTTCAGGAAATCATTGAAACGTTCACGTGGCTCGCTTGTGCTCGTTAGAGAAATATGTGTTAACTCAGCCGTATTTCGACACCTGTTTTAAATAAGTATTCCGCGATATTTATATCGTCATACATGTCTGCATGCTTTTTTATAGACTCTCTCGTAACAGTTCATCATCGTTTCACTAATCAATTCTTTCTTGCGTTTTTTATTTCATATATCATCGTTTTTTCAACATCTTCAAGGCAATGATAAGATTACCGTCTCGTACGTCTGCTTAGGAATTTAGTTTTTCTGCGGATTCAATGATATGGTATTATCTCGCACTTCAAAACAACCGAGAAACCGGTTCACTTTAATAGAAGCCGCAAATATGACAAGAAACTTTCTTTATATTTACACTTACTTTAATACACAGAAAACGTATTTTTAATATTTTCAAATTATAAAATAAACTGCTTTAGAATTTCTCTTAGAATAGCAAATTAGCAAATATACCAAATGAATGCAGTTATATTTAGTAATTTACTTATCGTAAAGCACTAAAGTATTTATATAGTAATTCAAATTTGATTGCTCAATGTATAATTATTTATAAGTTAGTAACTGGTTACGCATGAAATAGGAGAAATTTCATTAGATTTTATCCTACAGATTAAGGACAACTAAAATATTATTAATTGTTCTTGAATATTTATTTGTGTAATTATATATGCACTTGACACACAACTTGTCAAATGAGTATAATTATATTCATTTATTTCTTATCGCTTATTGTCGTTTCAGAATTTTTTAGAAATAAAATACATAATTATTAATAAGTTTTTTTGCTATTTTGATCATATCAAAATAACAATAAGATAAAATCAATATGATAAACTAAAACTTATACTTGTTTAATGAAAATGACAGCAAAATTTAAATTCCGATAAAATTAAAATATTATATTCAAAATCACAAAATAAACTCAAAATTCAACCACTACTTTTAAATACAATGTAATTTTATTATTAACAAATGAAAATAAAATCACGATTTTAACACAAAAGCTTAAAAATTCAAAAAAAATCAAAAGCTGACTTTTAATTATAATGTGAGAACAATCAGATAACATCAAATATTTATAATAAGTTTAATATGTATGGTATAAGAGCCATATTGCTGTGAATTTTACAGCGTGTAGCAAACAAGTAGCATATCTGCTTATCGCATCCTAACTAAAGGAAAAGACCAGTAACGAGATCTTACCAATTTGCACTTCTGCTACGCCTCATTTCACGTCACTTGATACCATATGCTGCAATGCACGAGCAGAATACATCAACGATTTGAAACGCTTCAGTTTTATCTGCCTCTAAATCAATTGAACAAAAACAGATTCGAGATGAAAATCAATTTTGATGAAATGATACAAATTTAATTTAAAATAGATCAAATGTTTAAAACTTATATTTCAATGATGTTTAATGATCAGTATTTTATATTAAAAAAACTAGGTATATGTTATGAAAAGTTTATATTCTACTTTTTGTTAACATTTCATTTATTTTTTCTTTATAACTACAAATATTAAATATATTCCGCATAAACTATGAAAGCCTATCATTTTGTCAGCAAATAAATTTAGAGTACCTGACAACAATAAATAAATAAAAAACAATTAATAATTTATTGAGCATTTATAGATAACTGACGTCTCTGTAACTTTTGCTTATAAAAATTAATTATAAAATTTAAAATAAAAATGAGTAAATGATTACTGATCTTTCTTAGCTCACGATGCTGGTAATATTTTTCCATGGAGTACAAAAAATTACATGTTATACTATTAATACACAATATTGCTGTTTGACAGCTAAATATTACATTTGTAACTAATTTTTAAATTCGTCTCCTTTTACCTTAATTGAAACTTCTAAATCACACTAATCACCACATAATCGATCTAACAATTAAATCTTATTTCAACTCATTCGATTCATTATCTTAAATTATCTTTCAATTTTCTGCCTGAAATGCCCGAAGCCGGTTTTAGACCACAGAAGTCCAAACTGAGCCTGATACAATTTTCCCGGAGCGCCACGGTATAATACGAGCCACCCGACAGACCATTAAAAGAAAATTTTCTTCTGATTAGACGCTTCTCTTCGAGATCATTTTATTATCGACACGCGTCTATCTCGCCGCAAGTACAGACAGACTCGGGTACTGTTAAAAGCTCTGTACTTTCAACGATAATTATTATCCTTATCGAACGCCAGAATCGAACACAAAGGCATTGGTATGATATAATTATTGCAAGGAAAAAGCTATGATATAATCAAAGGAAAGCCCTTGTTTTTGTTGAGATGAAATAATATTGCGAACTAGATTAAAAACAGATATTTTCTTTGGTATAATTTGCGGTGTGCAGTTTACTGAATAAATAGTTACAATCTTGTTCGAAATGATACTCATAAAATGACATTTTTGGTACATTAGGCAACATTAGATTGATTTAAATATATGATAAATAGAAATTTAATATATGCTCACGTTTTTAAAACAATGTATCATAGCCAAGCTTAATATATATATGTAAAAAAGAAAGAATTTTCATATAAAGATAAAACGCAGTTTCCTTCTAAAGCTAATTAAGTAATTTCAACCCAAAGTAAGTAATAAAAATATTCGTCTAAAAGTAAATTATTTACATGATCTATCAAATAAGATAATTGAAAGATAATCATTATTATTCTCGCCATTTTAATAAGTTATGATTAACTAAAATCAACTTAAAAATCCAAAAATTTATACTAATTATACTAACATTAATTTAAATGCAACATTTTAATATCAAAAATATTTTAATAAATAAAGCTTTGTATATTTTTGATACATCATGCTTATAAATATTCTAGAAATGAATCAAATATTATGGATCATTTATTATCAAAACGCAATGAAATCCAGTGAAAGATTTGCACGCTAACTAAATCATCGTTCTCTTTAAATCTAACTCAAGTTTAGCGCTCTCTTCATGAATCCTTCCATCCCAAGAGACTCACCATCTGCCTCGATCATCGCTAAGTTTCCATAAACTTCCTTTCTCGAACATTCTCGAATCCATTCGGAACACCAAAATAACAGGCGAAAATAATTTGAGCACCTCGTTCATCAATTAAGTTACGAGTAGGTTCAACGTCGATTCACAATGCTGAGATCAGTTGACAAAGAAATCTTTATTTCCTTTATTGCTCGGTCCAGTACAGGTCAGTTGTAGCGAGAATACTATTTTGAAATGAGAAGTTATGGACATAGTTTTCACTACGGCTGATGTAATCATCGATGATTGCGAACAGATAGTAATAGTTATGCGCGTAACTTTACTAAAAGCTCTGTTTAACGCATAGCTATATGCAAATTTAACATATTTTTTTAAATTTGACATAATTTATTTTAGGAATTTTCGTTTTCAAAATTAGATTGCTTTAAGAAAAGCTATAGACACAGACAAGAATAAAAATATACACCAACAGGAATGCTTAGAAATAAAAATTGAATGCACTGCATATAGATGTATCGATTATTGTTTATGTAGGGACTAATCAACATTGCGAAATAACGCTACAAAGCAAAATCGCTCAATATGATCCGCAATATCTAAAAAAATCAGACCCAAAAATATCTCCTCGTCGGTGTATCGGACCGTCAGTCTCGGGTCTTGCTAAAGCCCGGTGGATAAATTCGCTGAATGAGGTCGCGTCTTACATTCTAATTATCTCCTGACACCGCTGTCAGCGAGGGAAGCCAGTGATGCGCGATGCTGTACATCTGCGAGAAGATTAGGTTCCGATGCGACTCGGACGTTCGCTTCTCGCTCGGGAGTTATCAAAAACATGAAAATATCTTGCCTACTGAATACTGATAATATTCCGACAACTGAAAACCGATCAAAAAGAATAAATTGTGAGGTTTAGAAGCGTGGATTTGACAAGTTAAGCGATAAAAAAGATGTTGAAAGATTTAGTAACTACAAGTGAAAAATGGTAATCATATTATGATGTAATATAGTAGATAATTCACTGTGAAATATTGTATACAAAAGTAAATACATATATCTCACTCCGAAACTGCTGTAAAATATCTAAAATATCTCTATGGAAATAACTATCCTAAATTTCCAATGCTATGAGCTCAACAAAAATGACAACAGTTTCATTATAGTTTTGAACTTAAAAACTTATTTTGGACTTAATATTATTGCAATATCTATTTTGATGATATATTACAATGTTGTTACAACTGCTGTCATAATATTCTGTATTTATAAAAATTTCAGTGACTCTGACGTGCCTAATATATTTTATTTTAAACGAAATTTATTAATTTTAATATTAATAATAGTTGAAATGTTTAGTTTATTATGCCTGTGATTATCAGTGGATATCCAGTTGCATGACTTTGTTATTACATGGATAAAAATATCAATGAGTATGCTACATTGATAATAGCAATAATAGCAAATACTTTACTTAATTTATTGTGCAATATTGGAGGTTAACGATGTTATTAGATAATACACAGACGTCTGCAGTGAATCTGCTATATCAGAATGATTCAGTTCGTACTGCATAAACACTGCAGATTAGTGTGTCTACAGCAGATTTTTTTGATATTATATCTGTCTATTTTTTAACAGAAAACATTCAAATTAATTTAACTCATTCAGAAGAAAGAGGTGTTCGTGTATTTCAAACACGATTAAGCTGACAATAAATATCTACAAACCAAAATTATGAAAAAATTGGTGTCGAAAAAATGCAATATTTCAAAAACATTTGAAATATTTCAGTGACCAAAATGTCACTGAATTTAGTATTATATTTATCGTGTCAGCAATGAAAAGTATTTTCTTCCAAATAACATGCTAAGGTTTTTTTGCAAATTTAGGCATCAACGAAATGTGGAATGTCACAGTTAATTTAAATATATACGCTCGCTATCCCTTACTATCCGATCACTTTGCATGCAAATTAAACAAGGCAATCTAGATCAATTTAAATTTAGATTTATATAAATTTCTGTAAATTAGAACGCTTTATTAATCAAGATTACGCCAGCATTTATTAGATTGGGTGGGTGAAGTTGAATCTCGCAGTGAAATAAATAATAATTGTATTTTTTTCATTCTACTTAGAATGAAACATTCAGCGCATTATTTCATCGTTAACTTCTGACAATTTTTTGAGATTTTAAGTTATTTCCTTATTCGCCTTATTTTTTTCGTTTTTTATTTCTAATCTGGGTTTATTTGTAATAATCATTTGTAATACATTGCATTGTTATCATTTAGTTCTATAGCTACTTTTTAAACTGCATAAATATGTGCGATATTTAGTTTGATCTTATTTCTGATCTTATTAAAATTTTGCATTGCATAAGATATTTTCTGCTTTCACTTATCTCTTGACTAAATGTATTTCATAAATTTTATAAATTCATAGATTTTTCATGAATTATTTATCTCACTTACCTTAATATACAATCTATACATTAAAGTAAATTACACATATATATATATTGTATAATTTTAAGGAACAAAATTTGACAAAAAAAAAATTTACACAGTTGTTTGCAAAATGTTAACTTAGGGGTTCCCTATTTTTAATTAAACCCCACAACCCCTTGAATGCGTCCTAAGCATTAATATCCACCCCATATCAATGAAAGCACAGTATTCAATATCCATCCCTAAACCATTGCATTTTATATGAGGCTTCCAAGTGCTGCCCATCATATTCAGAATCTAATAGGAAGCAGCTATCGGAAACATTAATGCAAATTGATGTGATGGACAATTACTAGTAAAAGCCTATTTAAGGACAGACATGGACAGCTTATTCGTGATATGGAATATCTGTTTCAATATAAGCTTGTCAGCTATAACAAATTTTAATTAGAAAATAATGCGAGTATATTCAAGTATATATACAAATTAGTAAAACTATAAGATTTTAAGTACTATTTGAACTAATTGATGGAATAAGATTGGACAATAGAATAACAGTAAAAGAAGTTGAATAGTTTACTAATAGTAAAATATTTCAAGCATTAACATAATAAACAAAAAGTGACTTTTCATTAATGCAATTTTAAGTAATAAAACGAGCGCATGTTTTTCTTTGAAACTTAGTGCTTATACTATATATAGCAACATTATCAAAGTACTCATTCGACACTATCACGCTTTCTAATTTATAATTCTATTCTTATTAAATATGTGTGCTACAAAAAAATGAAAGAAATAAAATGTTTGATGATTTTTTATATCATTTCACGACACACTGCTCTCTATACCTTGGGCAATATCAACTAAACTCATTTTTTAGCCAAAAGCAAAGAAAAACATCTCTAGTTCATAAATTCATATGAACAAGAGTCTGCAGAATTTTATTTTAGAAATTTTGCAAAAAGGATATTATAGCAAAACAATATAAAATTGTGACTCTTTGTTATGCTGTGTAATTCAATGTTGCATTTTGTTACATAATTCAGTGTCATATATACCTTAATCAATTTAATTAATTTAAATTAATATGATGCTGAAACAGTACTAAATAATATAATATGCTGCGTAGTATCATTGATTGACGCACAACACGAATTTCGATGATAGAATACAATGTATCTTTCCATATATGCTTTCGTATACCTTTTATATTAACTTTAAATTTAAATTAGTCATCAGTGCAAATTAATTAAATAAAAATATAGAAAAATACTGATAAAATGTTAAGGAAACTTTTTACCCTCTTTTATGAAAGCGTTAATCTTGAAATTTCTGCTATTAAATTAATATTTCTATAGCCCTAATACAACAAATAAAACTTTAAAGAAAAAGAAAAATACAACAACGTTTCAATGTTGCTGGCAAATTACATGCTATTCCCAATCATTTAGACTAAAACACCAGACGGAAGATATATAGATAAACTGTACTGTTACACTGAGATAAAAAGAAGGTTAAATGACTAGGAGCGGTTAGAGAGAACGCCTGTTGCTTTTCTAAGATTATTTCCAACATTATCTTACAAACACAGCCTCGAGCTGAGTGTACACAACGTGTGCTGGTTAATGCTTTCGAATCAGAAACACCGCTTGGTCTTTGTCAGGAGCATTATCAACTGAAATGTGATACTTCATTGATACCAGTAGTCGCGGGGGTGATGTCTAATTGTTTACACTCAAAGTGCTGCCCGGGCAAGGATTCAATTTCCTGATAATTACGATCATGGAAGTGCCTACCAATGCTAGAAATTCTACATCGCTCTCTCGAATTGTGGCGTCTTTGCAAGTTTAAGTAAAAAAGGTTCAAACATTATTTCTGACTTCAAGATAGGGTTTGGGATTGTTAAAATAAACGGCAGTAATGTTCAAATATTTAATGCCAGCTTAATCCCAAAATCTAACTTTATTTTAAGATAAATAGTGCGCTATCATGAAAAATCAACCCTGAAAAAGCCACAAATGTAACACAATTATAATACTTCAATATTATATTTTCGATTCAACAATAACTTAGAATTATGCCTCCTCAGTAGGGAGAGCGCTGCATAGTTAAACAGAGATTGTTTAATGCCACTAATATCTATCTGTTTTGGATAAGAATTAGAAAGCGATTAACGAATTATCATTTTACTGAATCGATAGCTTGATATCATATCCAGTGTTTGAAATTGAGATCTCGCCTGACTTTGCTAAAAACCATTCCAATGCTACCTAATTGCCCAATTAGCAAATGTATTCAGATCCTATTTACAAAACAGTCATGCGATTGATATTGATGAATTTACTGATAATAATGCAGACTGTAGTCATGATATATTGAGCTTTGTTGAAGCTGATTATTTCATTTCACAAATAAATCGACATAATTGGCAATAGTAACTGTTGATAATTATGTCGATTTATTCGTGAAATTAACTGTTGATATTTGATCTGTATATCGCATTAAATGCGAATAAAAAGCGGATAGTGCAATAGAATATTAAATTAATATATTTGTACCTATAGTAATGTTAAAATATCATGTAGTTAGTATACTTATATGATATTAATTATGTTATTAGGAAGAATACAGTAAAATATATTTTAGTAAATTGTTGCTTGCATACAGTGGCTAAGCGGGTGAGAGTGTTGTAAGGATTAACCCCCCCCCCTCCCCCATCGGAGGTACAACATTTTTTATAATGCTAAAAGTGTCACCATTTTATCATTATAAAAACACCCCCCACCCTTATTTTACGATTGTGTGAAACACCCCCCACCCTTGTTTTACGATTTAGCGCAATTTTTCGCTTATTTCGAAACCGAATATGCAATTGGAGATCAAAATTAAGTGATAATCTAACGAAACAAACTGGACTATTATTTTTGGAGGAACCCTCCCCCCCTCCTTGTCCATTCCTGGTTAACCACTGCTTGAAACAATCATAACCATAATCATTACTTGCTTAACTAAGTTAGCAGGCAATAAATGAAATTCGTGTATACAGATAAGCAAACGAGGTGAATATAATTATAAAATCATCCGCAGTATACATTCATAATAAAGGAAATAACAATTAATTACCGTACTGTAACTACAGTATAATTATAATTATAACTGTATACGATTTATAATGATAAATATAACAGGAGTATTAAAGTACAACTATAATTAATCATGGCTTGAACAGAAATGTATTTATTGATTCGCTTATTTTAAGGGGATATATTTTGCTGCGAGATTAGAAATAGTTTTACTGTATATTAAATTATATTAATATATCGTACTCTACATTTGATAGACAAATTCAAAATAACTAAATCGTTAAAATATTAGAATGAAAATGTACAAACAACTGTACAATCAACACAGAAATTCGGCTTTCGTTTACGCTTAATCGGGCTTTCGAGATCAATTTTAATTTTTTTAACTTTCGTCGTGTATAAATTTTTATTTCTGCTATACAATTAAAAGCATGTTAGTTATAAAGTTAAAAATCCCATTTTTAAGCTCATTCTCAAAAATTTACATTAAAAAAGCTAATTTTTTGAGCATTTTTTTCTCTCAAAAATTGACTAATAATGGATGTACAGCGGTTTTTAATTACGAGCTTAAATAATCTAATCCCGCAGTGAAGGTGTAACTCTGCATACTGAGATAGTAGTGAAAAATGCACTCCAGTAAGACTAGGATATGTTTTTCATTAAGTCTAAAGAATTGTTGCGTCGGTGAGAATTGAAAGAACGTAGAAACTTTCAAGGTAAATCTCGAAAGTGATATAATATTATGTCTCAAGTTTTAAAAAATCAATATTTAAAAAAGTCAATTAGTAAAGTTTCATCCAATTATTAAATGTTATACTTTTAGCAATACTGTTAATGTTCGGTTCACACTACAGAGAAAAACACTAAATTTGTTTAGAAGTCGAAGGCAGACATAGTTTTACAAACTACGACTGAAAACTAATTAATTAAATCTAACCAATTTTTTTTGTTAGCATAAAAAAATTAAAATATAAAATGCGTACATAAACGTTCAATATTATTGTTCTAAACGTTTTATATAAAACTTAATTTTTAAATGCCAAATATTAGCATTCAAATTTTTATTTGCATATCAATTATTAATTATGAATAGAATATATAACATTTAAACATTTTATATCCAACTAAAGTTTAACTGCAATGAACACTATTACAACTCAAACAGTTTCAATATAGGGGTTAAGTTTAATTTAGCGATATAAAAGATAAATTCATTACCTCGCAATAATCTCATTCAACGTTTACGAGCTTGCTTTCTATATATCCCCACATTGCGAATATCCTGATAGAGAGTAATAGCTTAAAACGCACCGCATCCAACGACTGTGTATTGCAAATGACTTGGTAGCAAATAGACCACAGCATACTAGACTAAAGGCTCTGTATCAAGCCTTCAATCTCATTCGCTCTCTGCTTTCTCGCTCTCACTCTCTATGTCTCATTCCCTCTATCTCTGTCTCTATTTGTCTGTATCTTGCTTATTTTGTTGCGATGTATGCAACAGTATTTGGTATATAATTTGACGTAAAAAACGATGCGTCGAGTATTTTTATTTTCATTGATTCTCAGACAGAATTCTGTAACGTGTATTTTATTGTGACTGATCACCGTCTACTAGTCTGTGTGTGTGTATACATAAGTGTCTGTCTGTCCATCTTTCTATCTGAGTTTATCTGTCCGTCTAGCAATGTCTGTCTCTAGCCATTTCTCTGTCTCAGTATACACATATATCTGCTTGGTTAATGGCTTTTTGATATGTTGGCTCTGTATTTACTATTTTACTGATATTTGATATACTGTTTTATTCGATATACTGTTTTATTCGATATATTGTTTTTTTCTCTATGCCTAGAAGTTTGTTTATCAGTATCTCTACCTACTTGCTTGTTTGATCGTTCATTTCACTGTCTACTCACCCGCCTGTTTGTATTCCTGTCTGTCTGTATTCGTGTCAGTATCTGTTTATATTATGTCTCTTTGTATGTCTATATCCGTTTGTACTTGTGTCTGTCTGTTTGTATTCCTGAATCCTGTCTATTTGTTTGTATTCATGTTTGCTTGATTTTCATTTGTCTTTGCTTGTTTGTTTTTTTACGCTTATCTCTCTATCTGCCTGTCTGCCTATTTTGTATGTCTCTCGTTGCCTGTTTGTCTATCTATCTTGTGCGTCTACGTTTCTGTCTCTTTCTATTAGCTTATCTCGCTTGATTCGATCTGTTCAACTTGCCACGTGATATTTCCTGTGTTCATTGCAGGAGAGACAGAAACTAAGACATACTTTGAGACATACTGATATACAGACTGACAAACAGGCAGATACAGACCGACAGACAGGCAGATAGACTGACTTACTGGCTTATTGACAGTTAATTGGACATATCAATAGGCTGACTTTTAGACAAAACATGCATGCATGCACATAAATAAACAGACACAGACAGACATAGACAGACATATAAACGGAGAGAGAGGCAGACACAAACAAAGACTGAAAAATCTAGAGAAAAGGATAGAAGTGCGAAAGACCGAGAGATATGGGGTCTCATGGAGGGGTATTCAGCGGAGGACTAGACCGGGTAGGAGACTTGAAAAGCGCCCGGGAATCAGGACGGATGACGGGAGACTGAACGACGAAGAGTAGGAGGATCAATCATCAGAAAAGAAATTGTGTGATTAGTTTTTGAGTAGATTGAAAATTAATTATTCCTGCAGACTGAAATCACAACTTTTCGACTGCAAGTAAATTATGCTAACTGTTGTCGGTTGGTGTACACTATAAACGCTTTGTTGATACATACACAAATATCTTTTACAAAGACGAATATAGAATTTTGATAAGTTTAATATTTTTTGTGTATCAAAAGTGATCTAATTGCAAGAAATAACGCGGAGAGATTTTAAAAGTATTTCATTATAACACGATGGCGATCTATGAAGAAATTTAACAATATTCGCTTTACGCATTACTTTTGATCAGTGTTATTTATATGTTCTTATTAAATTTATATTCAATATTTTTTGTTTATTTAAAAAATAGCACTTTAAGAGCTCAGTACATAGATGACAATTATATTTGTCTGATTTATGCTAAACACAGTGTACCGTAAAAGGCACGCTAGAAGCAAACAAAAGTTTCATCGAGTATAAAGCGCAAATTTAAAAATTCAATTTGGTATTACATCAGTATATGCATTTATTTTAACTCAGTAGCTCTCCATCGCTGCATGTAGATTAGATAATCGAATTGAAAGAAAGGTCCTTACGCGCTTCTATAACGATCACGTAATGCGTACTTTGCGCTACTTTAATGGTCTCCCACCCATTGCGATGAGTACGTTGAAACGTGACGACCATAAAGACATCACGTTTCGCTAAGTGGGGGCTGTTACCGTAACTCGACAGGGGGCACTCGACGAAACTAAACAACTAAAGCATGACGCAGAATCGGGGCCACATAATTTGCATTGATAATACACAATGGGATGATAGCATCAACGTGGACTGAAATAAGTACACGGATGTTATACGGGATGATGTTGGTGGGATATTAGTGGATCAGTTGATTTGACATGCTCGTCTGGGACAAAGATTACAAATGAAGACTGAATGAAATACAGAGTTATTAAAGATTCGACTTTTTATATAAGATGAAAATGTTTACAGAAAATTATCTGTAATTTAATATGATTTTGAATCAAATTAATGCGGTAGAAAGAAAAATAGAGGCAAATAATATTATATAGTACAATAATTATGATTTAATTGTAATTTGCTGTATGCAAATCAATTTACTAAAATGTACAGTACTTGAACAAATTTCGCATTGATAATACGAATACACTAAATTTTGTATATATCTTTATTATCTTATAAATAAATATTTTTAATTAAGAATTATTGGTTATATTTGTCGTGCTAAAAAACATTATTTAGAAGTAACTTTATGAATAGTCTTTTAAACACAATATATTTTAAATAATATTTATACGCCTTGTACACATTTATACTCTGTAAAAATACTTATAGACTATAAATAATTGCGCTATGATATTATAATAAGTATAGCAATAATCGCTTTATAACCCATACATTCAAAGTTTATTTCACCAAAATCTAATGTTAACGTTTACTACATGAATGTCACCGCAATGGAAATGAAAAAGTCAGACGAGATTAATAGTTTATTTATTCAAATTCCATTTGCTAGCTGTACCGATTGACGTTTTTACTCCGCAAAAAACCGAAAAAAGGAACATTCTCTCAACCCTCGAGCAACGTTCAATTTTCTTCAGTCACTTTGGCGAATTAGAGTCAGTTCGATTTTTGTAACTCGGCAGCTGTGAAATGTATTCAAGGAAACGTATCGAATTCGTTATGGTGTTACTGAATACTGTGGAACAACTGTTTGGTAGTTACAATAAATACTAACTGTAAAAACAAGTCGTTTCAGATTCGTCATAGCAAAGTGGAAGTAACTACCTGAATCCGTTATTTCTTTCTAAAATTACCGGGCAATAACAAAAAAAAATTCAATTGCATACACCATACAATAAAATGTATTTTTAAACGTATAGATCATTTTTACTCATCAAGATAGTTGATATCATGTTAATGAAATACTTAAGCAGAGATGCGGCATAATAGAACAGTTATATCTGCTGGCTTGTTATTATTTAAAATAAAAATTACAAGATGCATGATGTTTTAATTTTAAGTTTATATTTATCAAGCTGAGGTTTTCATATCGTGTAATATTCTGAATAATCAATTCAATAAATTCATACTTGTTATTATATGCTTTATAGCTTGTTTG
>JAQIXG010000752.1:0-27984 GCA_034700105.1 Oconnorella tubifera
AAAAACATATACTGTATAATGTATATATACATATACATTATGTATATATACATTATATACAGTGATATATGGTGTATATGCACTACTGTATATGGTAGCTATAATATACATTATAACTACCATATTATAATATGATAGTAATAATGTTGTAACTATTTTCTGTATTTCAAAGATAGTAATTATATCATAATAGATAATCGCAACAGTGTTACAACGGCATAATCGTAATATAATAGCAATGGAAATAATAGTAATAAATAATTTAGTAAATATAGTAGTTAAATAGTCATTCGAAAATTCACATTTAATTCAGTGGATATATAATTAACTATATAGAATTAATGAACACAATATGAATACAAGACTTATTAATAAAAATGTCAATGTTGCAAATCTTGTCAGTTTTATTCGATAAACTCGTCAAAAACGACAACAAACTTTACTATTATCATATCGTTATATTATTCATCTCAAAATTTATACAAAAATACTCTTTCTGTGATCTTTTTTATTTAATGCAATAAAATATCTTCACTATAGTTTATTTATTTAAAGAGACATCGCAGTTTGTAATTTCTGTAGAAAATTTAATGCCTTTCAGATTTTTCTGCTTTCTAAAGACAGTGCATAATATAGTGTACATATTATATACAGTGTGCGCGACCATATTTGTTATTGTAATTATTTCGTACTAATGTTTCCAATCTCTTATGTTAACGAAGATAAAAAGCGGACATGTGTTCCGAGTTCACAGAGGTCAAACATGTGATTTTAAAACTTCACATTATATGTTGAAATATTGCAAAGTAAACTTATTTGGCAGTATTTTGAATTTGTTTCGTCTTACAAAAGTCTAGACGCAGTATTTCAAAGTAATAATTTTGAGATCTAACAGATAATATACGCAATAAAAATGTAATATGTTTTTTAGAGTGAATATAAATGATAAGAGAAGATACCGCATTACAAACAGTACAAAGTATGATGGTATTTTTGTAAGTTGAAATAAACAAAATGTATAATTTTTTGTTTTTGTGTTAAACATTCTATTTCGAGTATTTTTCAAATCAAAAAGCTCACATTCAACGTGTCAGGCTTCATGACAGGCAACACGTCATCTTATTTATTTATATTTAGATAAATACTTATTAAATAGAATCGTATCTAGATTCAGTTATTTATATCTAGATTTAAAACTGAGTGAAGAAATTCATTCATCCATCGCCTATTCTAATACAAAACCCGATTGTTTTTACGACTAGTAAAATCGTATAAAATCCACTAATTTCAGAAACTAGTCCATCCATCAATCTTTTGCTAAAAGTATCAGAGATACTACTGCGAGGATTTAAAAGAAAAACAGAGAAGAAAATAGAGAGATAAAAGAAAGAGAGAGCCATGATGGGCTCCTGTCTTTTAACGGCCATTTTCTTCACTATCTCTGCTATCTACATCAACGGTAAGCTGGATGACTGATCGATTTATAAAGAAAAGATAATTGAAATAACTTAATTCTGATCTGATAATGATTCTGATTTGAAATATGGACAAAATTATAGAAATTTGATTTATTAAACGAGTCATTTATGGTGGATTTGATTTTCAATTTGTGACCATTTTATGATATATAAAACTCATTTATTGGTTATTAATTAATTGGTTATTAAAACTCTTTAATTGGGTCAAGCTCGTTATATAATTTCAAAGGCATGTTATATTTGATTGATCAATTAGTTAATTTAATAATTAGTCAGACATTATAATAATTTTATCTATAGTAACTTTAACATTAAATGTTAATAAATAATAATAGCAGCCTTTCGACATTAACTTTAAAATTTGATTACATTATAACAATATTATTTACGCATACTCAGCTGTGAAAAAATGACAGTCATTTTGGTAATTAATGTCAACATTTAATAATTGATTGATTAAGTGTATATCTGGCATATAAATGACATTAAGCCTTTGATGTATAATACTACAACATTATGATGATTTTAATAAATATATTCTAGAATCTAGACCTATTTGCATAAATTAGAGTTATTTGCTCTTTTGCAAGTTCTTTTGCACATTTTTTACTGCTTATTGCACTTTTGTTAATAACACTCGATCTGTTTTAGTACATTTTATAGTACAAATTACAATGTTTTTCACGTTTCATATCAGCACTGCCAATATCAAAATCGTTTAATTTTACATATCAGCATAATGTTATCATTTCGTTATCAGACTAGTCAAAGTTTATGTTAATAAACTTGTACTGCTTGTATAAGATCAGCTCTGGTAAAGTAATTCGATCTATTTTATCCCTCCCTCTCCCTCCTCTGTGTTTCTAAGTCATTTGACAGGGTTTTAATAAAAACTAGAGCAATTTTTTTTCATCTTTGTCTGTAATTTCTTTCATATGTATTTATATAATCTGTATATCATGGAAATTATAAAATTTATACGAAAAGTTCAATTGCTCGTTTGGACGTATGCTGTTTTTTGATGAATTTTTTAGATTTGTCAGTAATTTTTAAGTGTAAAATAATGTAGCCTAAATGCTGCGTATACGTTGAATTTAAATTTATGCTTATCTAATCGTGTATTATTACATATTTTAATCAGAAAGAAACTTGTTAGTAATTTAGTATTTTCACTTATTTATTATAATGTTAATTTATTAAAAGTCACAGTTTTCTGTAAGGTACACTACTGTAATTTATTTTAGGTTTAGTGTCGGAAAGAATTGATAAAAAATTAATTTAAGTTGGTTAAAATCGAACTTTCGGCAATTTCAAAACTTTTTATTCTCTTGCAACAGTTACAAATTCTGTGAAAATAAGATATATTTTATATATTTAAATATATAAAAGATAGATAAGCGAAGAATGTTTTAACCTTAACCTTAACACGTTCTATTAGCATATGTATGTTATAGGAAGCATACAGCTGAGATTGTAATAAATGTAAATCATCTCGTTAGCCTAAATTAACCAGTTCCTGTAATAATGACTTTATGGATAATCTAGAAGAATATCGACGTTTCATCTTATTTAAATTAGCGTGCAATTAGATGCAGCCATCTGAGACTAGCACAGTAGAACACAGGGCCATACAGTTGCCTTATGTTTTCCAGCTTCTTGGCTATAACTATTCAAAGATTTTGTGGTATAGATCAGCATTAAATCTGGTACAGGTTTCAGTGAAATTCAGTGATATATAGTTACAAAGCTTAATTTATTTCCGAGAATATATATTTGTCAATGTTAAAAGCGTCGGGACTTATAATTACACATTTTTTGTGAAATGTTGTTTTAAAGCAGCAAATAAAAGTATATAATATATTTGATTCGTGTAATGCTTCAGACGCAGCTAGAAATTCAGTGACAATCTTAAAGTAATCATTTCGATACGTTAGATATTAATAAATCTGAAATAAATTTCAGTGTAGACAAATTATTAGTATTATTTTTAACCGATTAATTCTTCAATTTCAAATTTTTCGAAATGATATTTAGATATCTTAAATTTTACTCTCTATTATAATAGATCATATTATTATTATTATTATTATTATTATTATTATTATTATTATTATTTATCATATTATTATTTTAATACCTCGTTATTTCATCTCAAGAATATATTCTATTTTTGGTCTATAAACTCAATTTTTTGCTATAGATCCTTTTTTACAGGCATTTGTGTTGCTCTACTTCACGTGATTAATGTTATTAAATAAAAGGGCATTTCACGCTGGCAATGCACTGCTGCGTGTAATCCATGTAACGTTGCCAGTTTCGTGTATAAAAATCATCATCATTATTCTTCGCTTATTTCGCCCTGAAGCTCTTTATTAACTCTGTATTTTGGCAATTTTTATCCTTCATTAAATCAATGTCTGATTTTTAACATTAAACATTTTTCAAGCAAGTATGATAAATTGTTAGTTTGTACATAGCTTGCGAAGATGTAATTAAAAAGTTGCACTGTACAGACTAAAATGATCTTGAATTGAGACGAATTGAGATACTTTTTTTAAAATCTAAATCAAGTAATAAAAATAATACAAGCATATTTTATATTTCGAATTCCCCTTTTTTCTTTTGCGTCTATAGTCCTAAGTGAATATAATATATATATTAAAATCGAAGACATAAAACAACTTACAATGAAATGATGCTGTATTAAGATGCAAAATTATTATAATGAACATGTTGATACAGATTGTAGACGATTATGTTTACACAACTTTTTAGCTGATTGACATTATTTGGTATACAACTAAGTTGAATAAATTAGCTTATCATCTGCTCTGTTAAAGTGTTAATACAAAAAACTGTCAATAAATTGGCTTATAATAATATTCTGCACTTGCATCGTCTCTGTTTTTCATCAGGTTTAATTAATAAAAAACTGTACTTACGCGTTTTTATATAAATTATAAATCAATTTAACCAGAATTGTGTATAAAGTATGATGAATATAGAACTAAAATACTTTCCGATGTGTTTTTAAATTGTGATGAAATGCAAGTTAGCAAACTGCTTATCATTATAAAATATTAATTAAATAACACGTATATTGTCAATTAAATGATGTTTTTAAAATGGTTATTATCAAAATGATTCTAACACTCTCGCTCAATAAACACTCGTTTAAAGAAACAATAAATAAATAAAACATAAAACGAAGTAATTAAACAAATAAAATGAACTTATATAAAGATAACTATGTACAAATTAATTGCTGATTGTTATTTGATTAAACACTCATTAAAGTTTTGTGTTAAACTAAAAAATTAAGCTTTTGTTTGCAGATTGTGGATCGATTTCAACTTTTCTGAGTCAACCATCTAATACAATTACCACAGTGGGAACGAATGTTTCTTTCACTTGCTTATTGTCTGATAAAACTGAGGGCACAAATGTATGCAAAATTATTTCACTTTTGGTCAATTGCCTGCAATGTAAATTTCAGTTTAATGTATACTAAGTTATGTGTAAGTTCAGTCGAATGTAATTTAACACTTTAGTAGAATTTCTCATTTCATTGAATTATTTTATTTTTGATCATTTTTTTACAATTAAACAATCTTGATGTAATGATTCTATGATGTTCAGATTAAAACAAGGCTTAATTGAATTAGGGTTTTTTATTATATGATTATTGCATGGAGGATATCTTATATGCTTTTCCTCTTTTTATTATGTAATTGAAACTTTATTTGAATAAAACAATTATAATGTAAACTTAGTTGAATGTCAGTTCAGTTGAATATATATTTCAACGTAAACTTTACTTTTAACGTAAACTTATGTTTCTCTAACGTTTGATTGTTATATTTACAATTACAGAACTAAAACTCACATTTCACCGAACCTCTGAAATTTAATTTCGAGACTTTATTTTTATTCTATTGACGTTTTCTTAGGTGTCCTGGTGGCTGGTTGATCAGAATCTACAGATATCAAGTGACGTTCATATGCTCTGTGACGTCAGAGCTCACTACAGCGTAGTAGCGATGCAGTATAGTAATGGTAAGCCTTATTAATATATTAGTTACTATTGTGTAAGAAATAGTTAGTTGCTTTCATAGTTAGCCGGACCACTTTATTTTCAATTTATAAATTGATTGTGTTATCAATTTATATTCCCTTTTTATAGTTTAGTCACAAGATCTTGGTTAGTGTTTCTATAAGAATTATATTTCATTTAATATTTATTCTAACAAATCAATTAATAGTTGTGTTTTAATTTAATAGATTAATTGTTTTGTATTATTAGGTGATTATGAATACACGCTAACTGTGATAGCAGTCACTTCTTCAGACTCTGGTTTGTATCAATGCGCGCTTTATACCGTGGAGAAATATAGAATCAGTACAATGTTGCTGTCACAAATAAATAGACTTTTAGTCACCGGTAGGCACATCACAAGTTTTTTATCATTGCATTACATGAAAAGGAATAAAAGGTGTAATATAATATGTATTTTATTGTGAAATATGCCTATATATCACGTATTATATTATGAAATATGTCGTATAATATAAAGCATATTATATTATGATATAATATGCCTTAACATATATAGAAATATTTTGACAATGTATGAAATTAATATATTAAGTTTATTTATAAAAGTAAGTTTATTTAATACGGAGATAAAATATATAGCAACAGTTTTCTCTAGGTTATTCCCTACTATTGTTTATTTTTTGCTTTTTTATAGTGCAGACAGTTTAATATATCTCTTTGAATAACACAGAAAGTTTGTAGTTTGACCCCCCTCCCCCCCTATGAATCAGTTTTTATTTTAGAAAGTTATAATGGGTAAACACAATATGATTATCATTTTTATATGCAGTGAAATTTGACATAGCAAAATTTCTGTGCAGGAACTAATATTTTGTCTGCATTCTTAACCATGTATTTTTTGTCATATTTGTGTAGATCAAACAACCAAGCCAAATGTTCCCACTGCAACTATAGGGCTGCCTGGTTTTCAGCAGTCTGATTTCACAGGTTCTTTCCCCATGCAAATATTCAAATATTTCGCTAAGTTATTTTTAATATAATGACTTCATTTTACTCTACAATTTAGTTTCCTCTTAATTTTAACAGTGCTTTTTACGGGTATGATAGATAATAAAAAGTCTAATAATAAATTAATAAAATAAATCTTTAATTTATAGCTAATCTTATAATTTACATAGACTTTCATTTTTCAATTTCTTATCAATTTTTACACCTAATTTTTCCAGTTAATAATAAAAAAGTTTTCATGGAATCGGTTTGGAATTATATTCTAAAATTATACAATTACACGATTATGTATACATAATATATTCATATGTATACATTAACATATTATGAAGTAATTAATTAATATATACATTAACGTGTAATTCAATTTTAAAATAATTTTATTACGTTATAAGAATTTTTATGTCAAAAAATATGAATTTTTATTTCTAATAGATTGCTGCGTGGAGAAATCTGTCTCTAGTCAGTGTTTACCGGCCTGTTCTGCTAATTTTTCTGATTGGCTGTCGTCTAACGGGACAGCCAATTGCCAATCGGATATCTTGCGCATTTTAGACTGCGGTTCAGGTTCATTAACTTAAAAGAAACATTTAAATTTTGATGGCGCCACAGATTGATTTATTTATTTATATTAATTCAACAAATAACTTCTAAAATACGTATAAAAAATCATTAAAGCAATTTTTAGTTTACCAAATTACTATATTTAACCAAAAAGATGTTTTCATCAAACTCTAATGCTAAATTAAAGAAATAAATCAATGGCTTTTGACACCGCAATGTTAGGGATTGTGGTCTGCGTGACATGTAAAATTTATACGTTTAAGTGTGGTTTACAGAAAAGTTGTTTTTACTAATAGTTATTTCTTTCTCAAACAAAGCAATAAATGAACGCAATTTTCTGCATTTATTCAATACTATAAGTTTATCCTTTATTTTTGTTAAATTCACTAGGTGGCCATAATAACGTACCGTGCTGCTACGAGAAAGTCGTGCCAGGTTTTTGCCTAAATCTTTGCCGGCAACGCTTTCCCGATGTAAAAGCGCAAATGTCCCGGTGTTTCCCCTACGCAGGAAGCTTTATAGACTGTTTCCATGAAGGATACGGTAGTTTTTCTTATTTAAACATTTTATTTATAATTAAAACATTATGTTTTAATCATAAATAAATGTATTATATTTCTACATTGATGTATTTTAATTCATCAATGTAGCCGACATTACAATATATGTTTTTACATATACTTTATTGAAACAAATAAAAAATATCGGCTGGATTGATGTATCAAAATACATCATTGTAGAAATACATAAATTCAGAATATATCAATGAACAAATACAACAATCGGCTGCATTGATGTACTGAAACACCAGCTGTATTAGGGTTACTATGATGTATTTTTTGTTTTTAAATGAATTGCAGAATTTTTTTCAAAAATTTTATTGCGTGAAACTGTTTGAAATTGTGAATATATGTCTTGAAACGTATTGTAGAAATAAGTTTCATCATTCAGGTGTAGAATTTAAACAGAATTAATAAATTCATTAATTTATTTAATAAATTAAGCAAATTGAGCATTTAGTTGCGTTTAAATGATTTATACCTTGTGTGCTTAATATTCTAATTAATGAATATATTTCAGTTATATAAACAAATTTAATTCATGAAATAATTTTATGAGTTTGCTAATTTTTTTTTTTTTTTTTTCAGACACTCTTCCCTCCCCTCCCCCCTTCGTGTCAACTGACACTCTATCACCGAGTCGTATAAATATCACGTGGCATCGTCCGGCGCGCAATAGTGAAGCTTTAACAAAATATCGAGTTTTCTATAGACTTGAACACAAGACCGAATATAGATCTGTTAGTTAAAAAATATCTTTATTTCATTATGATATTATAATATGTTACAATACTAATTTTATTATAATATTGAATTCTGTTAGTTTAATGATATTAGTATGTATTTATATACCATTGAATTGCTTTTGTATCAGATATCAGTAGGTTTATGGAATAATCAATCGATCAATCAGCCAATAAATTCTTTATTGAATCAATCAGTCAGTTAATTATTTAGTTAATACTTCAATCAATTAATCAATCAATTTATCAATTATTAAACGATTAATTAATTGAGCATTTAATAAACATATTGTCCAAATAATTCATTAATTGATCAATTTCTGAATATATTATTTATAAATGTATAGGTTAATGTACCAGGAGTAATGGTTATGACTAGTTTCTTAACTGTTTAAATTACATATTTGGCAGCTTAAAAAAGGTGTTTTCTTATTTGAATTGTATTTTATTGTTATTTGTATTGACCAGACTGAAATGACAAGTGATTTATCATTGACTTTGAGTAGATTGATTCCTGGTATCTCCTATTCCATACACGTTATAGCTATCAACGAACGAGGGGGAGCGAGTCAACCCTCCTATACTGTAATAGCAAGCACAAAAGAGCTCAGTAATAGATACGGGGTGCACGATGAATTCAGTATCCCGGGTATAAAATTTCAGCTTAAAGCTAAATATTTTACTAAATAATAATATTAATGAGCTGAATATTTGAAGACAAAAATTACGATAAATGAAATTCCGTTTTATATATTTTTAAAATTATTTCATATTGAAATATATCATTTATTTATTTATTGATGATATTAATGATCAACTAACAAATAATAAAATAATACGATAAATTAATTTTTCAATATGAATATTATAGTCAGTGATAGATTTTTTTTTTTTTTTAATTTTTTTTTTTTAATTTTTTTTTTTTTAATTTTTTTTTTCCATTCTGCAAAGAATGTTGTTTGGAGCATCGTGTAGACACTTCTTGTCAGGCTACACTATGTGGAGGAGTCATGTTTGAATCTAGTCAGTTTACCGACATAACCAGATGTTATCCTGATCTCGATAAAGTTCTTCAATGCTACTCTGGTAAGATCTTAAATTGAAGAGTTTTAAATTTTTATACAAAAATAAAATGCTTTAAAGTCAGAGAATTTATCATAATATAAAAGTACCCTGACAAAACGGTCCCGAATACATTAATCAGACAAAACGGTCTCGAATACATCAACCCGATAAAACAGTCCCGAATAAATCAACCCGACAAAATGGCCACATCAATTCATTTAATAACCATAACCCTAACTAACCCCAATCTTAATCCTAACCCTAGCACTAACCCCAAGTTTAATTTTAACCCGAATCCTAATCATAATTCTAACCCTAAGACTTATTAGTTGGGGCTGATTTGAAATAGCCAGTTTGATTGTTAGTTGCTTTATCCATTATAAAGTTGACTTTAAATAAGTTTTATTTCGTGCTGTAAAAAGGTATGCAAAATCATACGGAATGCTGCAGAAGATACGACGTGCCTCAGAAATGTTTCTCTCTTTGCACTGGACAAGTACGTGACTTAAAACTTGAGCATTTAGACTGTCTAAATCATCTAGAAGTACTCGGAAGTTGTATTGTGGAGGGACAGGGTATAAAAATGAGTTTATTTATTGCAGTAAATATGATTTTACTTTGATTTTATTAAAATAACTGACTGATAAAGTTTTCAATGTTGATCATAATAAATATTCTACTTTTTTTGGAATAATTCTGAATAGTATTTCTGAATAGATACCATTATTATTTGTACCAAAGATAATTTAATTAATATACATCATCTTTACCTATAATGTAAAAATTTATAATATTTAAGCTTATTAAGCTGCTAAATGTATTTAAAAGCAACGCTATATTTACATTTTTAAACATTTCATAGTAATTTCTTATACTGTTGTATAGATAAGAATTTGTCTGTAAAAATTATGCAAAATCAAGATATTATAAAACTGGTTGAATGTTTCATTTTCAATGAGAATTTTTCTTAGATGTCCTGCCGGCTAACCCTAGGACGGTAGTACTAATGTCAGTGACCCCCGACAGCGCCGTGCTGGCCTGGCAGCCCCCCAACGTCAACCCTGACATGGTTAAAAGTTACCTAGTCCGGTACAGGCCATACACGGGGACGACCGGGGCGGGGGAGAGGGAGGGGGAGTACATCCAGGTTAGAATTTTAGCTTAAAAAATGGTATTTTGATAGTAGACATATTGTGTTTTAATTATTGAACGAATATATATATTTCATGCGTGTTGTTTTGTGCCTTTTATAATTTTGACTGTTACAGTTTTCATGTTGTAAAATAAAGCTTTGGGTTTTAATGAATTGATACCCTAAATTATGCAGTATTGGTGCTGATTGGCTTGGTTAGAGAGCTGGATTCGAAATCGATAGGTCCAGGTTCAAATCCCGGATAGCTCACTATTTCTCTAACTAGCTGCACCCTTTAGTAAGACGCTTAAATTGATATCTAATTCTGAGACATCGTTTATATAATATGGTAATCCAGACGTTAAACTTTAGCCTTGTAACCTTAGTATTAGATCTTAAGCGAATTAGATATTATGTAAATGAAATATTGTTATGTAGCTGCATTATTTACAGTTGATCTCCACTGGATTGAATTTCACGCTCAGCCCTTTGGTTCCCTCTACGATGTACGAAGCGACAGTGTCGAGTGTCGGTGACCACGGGGTGTCGCTGCCCTCCCCCGCTGTCGTTCTGCTCACGTACGCGGATCCAAATGACAGTATGTCGATTTTGTGAAAACGTAAAATACGCTAAATCGAGTCATTACTCGTTAGAGAACTGATTAGAGCACGGGACTCGGACGCGATTTAGTATTACTTGTAACGCAATCATTTATCATTTTAGTATCATGTATGTAATCAAATATGTAATTAGAAAGCATTATATTTCTCTACGTAGGTTCTTTCTTTATTAATAATGCTTTAATTTATATTTTTCCTATTATTTTTCAGGCATAATGACTACAATGAGATCGCCCATTACGATACCGACACCAGTGCAACAACTTCGAGGTTTCTGTTCTTGATCTGCTCTTAATATTTTATTTATATATTTTGTATATTATTGCAGTGTTTTACAGTTAGCTACATTTATATCAATTTACGGTTAAACCTTGAATTCATTTGATATCTTTACAATATTTTGACAACTAGTTACAAATTGCTAAAATTTTACTGCAATTGTAGGCTGCTTTCTTTATAATAATATAATTATTGCACTTTATAAAATAATTTATCTTATTATGACATAGTAGATATTAATTTGCCTTAATATTTAATATGTCAAGTCTAATTAATTTTTTATAATATTATCGATATTGCTGAAAATCTAGTCTTTATTAGCAAATTTTAGCTGCTCACTGAAAATGCTTTTAAACTCATCTCAGTATGGATTCATTTTATCATAATTCCAGGCAATTTGTGTTATTGCAAACAAGATTTATATAGACAAAATCTGTAAATACAAGATAAAATTAACCTGTAATTGCAATCTGCAATTTATTTTCTATTAATTTTCTAGCTTGTTGTCGAAATCAAGGCATAATTCCCCAGTGCCTCAAATTCTGTGATTACGGACTTTCAGTTGAATTATCAGACTCTCGCGATTTGATTCAATGCCTTCGATATCTCAACCAATTCTTAGTTTGTGCGAGTGGTAATTTATGTTAACTTTGTTTTATTTTTACTGACATTCACTGATCTATGAATTTAGCAATATCTACTTCGGTTTTATTTCTTCACGTTCTTCATTATCTTCTTTATATATAGTTGTTATAACAGCATTAGAATATTTTGAAAGTTTATTTATATTGTATCAATTAATGGCAGTTTTTTTTGTTGAAATATGTTGATTATTGAATGTCAAGTTGAAATATGTTGTCAAGTTTTTTTCAATCTTCAACTTGAGATATGTTGAAATGTGTTAATTGTGCCCTGTTTTTCATAATTTTATTCAAACTTTATAAACTATGGTTTTTAATAAATACCATAGTTTATAAACTATGGTATTTGTTTATGGTATAGTTTATAAACTATGGTATTTGATTATAAACTATGGTATTTGTTTATGGTATAGTTTATAAACTATGGTATTTGATTATTTTTTTTTTAGATGGGAGGAACCATACATTTTGTTGCACCCGGCGGGGTGTTCATGAGAATTGTTTGGGTTACTGTTCGATGCAACACAGCGACTCGGTGAGCGCCAACATGCAATGTCTCGGTGATGTACCCAGCATGCTAGCCTGCTTCAAAGAAAACGCATTGTGTGAGTTTTAATTTTGTTAAAGTTTTTTGTAAGTATATTATACCTATGAGTCGGTAGTATTTTTCATGTAAATATTACATGCAAAACTTTATAAAGTTTAATTAGATTGACTCTTATGTTTTTGCAATTTTGCAAGCTTGTATTTGTTATTGATTAAAAGTTGGGTGTTGTTTTTATAATAAACTTTGCACAATAATTATTTTAGCAACACAGGCACATGTTTTACTGTGACATCAATAGTATTGCTAAAATGTCAAACTGATTTAGAAATTTATTAATATACTTTACGTTATTAAATCAAACTGCCTGCGTATAATTGTGTATATTGAACTCCGTTTATTTGCTTATTTTTTGCTTTATTTGTTATATATTCTCTAGTACCATTTATTCGGTGAATTAAACGTTAATATTAATATTATGTACTCGATGTATTTCATTCAATTTACTGAAATTTCATCTTGCATTTTCAGTATTACCATTTATTAGATTGATTTAAATTTTATCATGAATTTCTATTTCAGTGTTGCCATCTATGCCTAGTGAATTAATCGTATCAAATATCACGGAGTACACTATATCAGTCGAATGGAAGGCACCCAAGAGAATGAGCTTTGAACCGGTCACCGAGTTTCATTTGCAGCATCAGAAAATGGGCGATGATGATTGGACAGGGGTGGGCGGAGCTTCATTTCTACATATCTTACTATTTAATTTAGAATTTTTATTTATTTAAAAAAAACTTTTATTTTTAAAAACTTTCATTATCAATAATTCTAAATCAAATCAAATTAAATCAAATGAAATTAAATTAAATTAAAGTCAATTAAAGTATTATAAAGCTCAATTAAAGGCAGCTTTATAATATTTTTAATTTTTTTAAAGGTATAATTTCTTCAGTTAATCAGAAATTAAATTAACATTATTGTAAAATTTAATTTATTGTTGTACACTCAATCAATCTACTGCATTAGGCAATATTATGTCTGCGTATATATAATATATGCATTGACGATATTAAAAAATAAAGTCAGTAGTCTGTTTACGATTTAAGTCTGTTTCACTGCAGTTTGTGGTCAGCGGAACACAGATGATTCTTCAGAATCTGTTGCCGGATACAGACTATAATATAAAAGTTTCATCCATTGGTATTGCTGGTACCAGTCTACCTACTCCTCAATACAGAGTACGAACACATCAAGGTTAGATAGATAGATATATATGTATCATTTTTAACAAGATCAGAGCATCATAAGAAAAGCTAAAATATACATATAGTGTAAATATATAGATATATAAATATAAATATATATATATAATTTATTAGGTTTGTTATTGTTATTTAACTGGCAGTGTGTTGTGTTTTTTTCAGTTTACATGTACAAAAATATAAGCACCAATTCTGACATCACTGGTTAGTTATGTTTATCGGATTTATTAATATTTACAACGATTTTTCAATTAATGTAATTCTCACTGTTGAAATTATGTGCTTGTTTTTTTATTAAGAATAAATCATTCTGTTGATTTATCCTTTTTATAAAACGTTTCTAGTTTAATACTCTTTCCATTTCCAAACTCTTTATTTTTTAAAAACTATATTTCTAACTATCTGTCTTAAGTTAAATTTTCTTTTATGTCCTTTTCAATTCACTAAAAAGAAAGCCACAAATTCTTTCGGTGAAATATACTCATGAATTATTAGATAAAATCTATATATTAAGTAAGATTCTCATTAGATTTTGCTATATTTTGAGTAACTAATTTGATTTTTATAGAATGTTGTGCAACGCGTAATGTGAGTGATAAATGCATGTCAGCTTGTTCCGTCACCGGTATCATTAATCTTCACGAGTGTGTGGGTGAACTGGAGAAAATTATATCTTGCGCAGCCGGTAAGTTTTAACTGAAATTTTTGAATTGTAATTTTTATATTTCTATGCATTTCTAAGTCAAATTTGTAATCATATTGTACCTGATGTTTTTATTCATGTTGACATTCATTGTAATCGAAATCATGAAATCAGTTTTCTTCTTAGAATCCACATTTTTTCTGATCTCAAATTTATTTTTCACTACAATTCTAAAATATCTGTACTTCCACACATTGTAAATACACTGCAAGACGTACAGATGTTTTAGAATTGTAGAAAAATAGAAACGTTAGATTAGAGATCATGTGGATTACATAAATCAGACTGAATTCATGATTTCTATTACACACCTACTATTACAAACTATTACATTATGTTACATAATTGTAGATCCCAGATCATATGGATTATATGAATAAGACTGAATGTCTGAATTTTGTGTTGTTTTAGACGATCAGAATCATACTCCGTGCTGTAGAAGAATGAACATCCCAGATCACTGTATGAATTTCTGCCATGGTCATATTACGGACGTGTCTTCTTTTCATGGCCTTATCTGTTTTGCCTTTATTGAACCTATTTTTGCGTGTTTTCGAGATAGCCAAGGTATTATAACACACTTTTAGTCTATAATTATAATTGGATACTTTGTAATTACAAAAAGTAATGGTCTTAATAAAAGTATTTTTAATGTAATTATTTTGAATTATTATTTTTAATGTTGTTACTTAATTACATCATTTTTAATGTTTGTGATAATTATTTTGAATTTATCAAAATAGAACATACCTTATCGTAATAGTACTAAATCCACTCAATCTCTACACACTCTATAAACAGAATAACAACCTACCAGTGTAGGTTATGCTAAATTGCGTTTTAAAGCTAAATTTTCAGCTTGATTTTTTTTAGAAGAGCGCTTGCCCCTGGCTCCACAGGGTTTCAGTTACGTTGATGTTGGGTCTAGTTACGCTACTTTCATTTGGACGAGCTCTGATGATGTTAAATCGAACACAATCACTTATAGTTTGCTCGTTATAAATTCAGCAACTGGTTCTTTCAATAGCCACGAGGTGAATTATACTGTCGTGAAAATAATATTAAAATAGACTATCACTATTTTTTATCTAAAAACTTAATTTTTTATCTTACAATCAGTAATTTTTCTTGCAATCAGTGAAAAATACTTGTTGCTAAAACTTTAGGCTTTGTCAAGTCCTTATACATTAAGAGGTCTGGATTCAGGCACGCGCTATATAGCAGGCATTAGAGCTGTATCGTCCCATGGTACTGGACCACAGTCTGCTATGATTTCATTCTACACACTACAGGACGGTTTGTACTTTATAATATTACTACTTTAACTTTGTTTTTTAATTTGTAATATTAAAAATAGGCTATCGGAACACTTTTTATCTAAAAACTGAATTCATATTTTTTCAAAAACAATGTTTTTTGTTGTAAACATACAAAAAGCTAAGAGTTTGAACAAGTATGGCGAATAAAAATTTGGTTGACTAACGTAAGGACATTTAGCACGCATATAAATGATAAAAATAGATTTAACGAAAATCTAATACAATGTATGCAGATTGGTGCATTACAGAAAAAAAAAAAAAATTTTTTTTTATTCTATAGCATAATTTAAAAAAAACTTAAATTCATTGCTACCACACGCGCATTTTTTTCAGATTCCTTCACTGTCCACATAGAACAAACCCCGGAGGGAATGGTCCCCATTGATTCAATGGTAACGCTGACATGTTCCGCCTCCCCTGGTCTCATTCTGTCTGTCTATTGGCTGCGTGCCGGTATCCGTAGTAACGGTGACACGCTAGTTATAGATTCAGTAACACCTAGCGACACGGGAAGATATACTTGTGTCGTTGTGGGTAGCGGGGAATATAAGGAGTCACTTGACACTTTTCTCTATATACAATGTATGTATATTAGCATAGTTGCGTACATTGTATATGCATTATTTATCTTAATATGCCAGTTAGGTTCTAGACGTTTGAATGTATATAGTTATTGTATAGTTTAACATAATTTATAATATTTTTTCTATAGAATTTGTCTAAATATTTGGCTTTCAAGCATTTATGAATATAAATACTATTTATTATATCATTATTGCAGTTGTTACAAATATCACTCAAATGTTACACTTTAAATTAATAATGCTTTTCTAGGTGTTAATCAACTTTAATAATAGGCCTTCAAAAATTGATTTAACTTAAAAGCTTAATATTACAAAATTTAAATTGTCAATTTTAATGCTCTACATTTTCTGGCATTTTTTAATGATAGTCATTAGTTCAATACCATGAACTCGGCTACCTTATTGTGCAGTGAACAAATTGAACTTAATATCCAAATGCATTATATTTTGTTAAAATTTTTATTATAAAAACTATCATTCTTAGATCTTCCAAGCTTCAGACCGATGCAGTCTCATGATAAAGTGACTCCTGATACGAATGAAACCGCTCACTTACTCTGCGAGTTTGCTGGATATCCGGACTTTGTAGACTGGTACAAGGTCTGTACTGTTTTTATTCTTGAATTTCGTTAAAAAATCGTGTTAATGTCTTCTTTAATTTGTTTTGCAATGAAAGATTCTAAGTTATTGATATAATTTAGACTGAGCATATTTTATATTGTTGAATTTCTTTTTTAAAATCTTTTGTTTACATTACAGGATGGCCAGGTGATCAATTTATATGAACTCGGAGAGGATAGAAAGTTCACCGCGACCAGCTACATGCTAGAAGATGAAGGTCTAGTGCGCGCTGAACTCAGCGTTAACCTCGTGGTGACCCATGACCTAGGCCAGTATGCCTGCATAGGCTACAACGGCTATGGCAGTGCGACTGGTCATGTCTGGCTTACAGGTGAAAACCAGCTTAAACCGGTAAAAACCAGTTTAAACAGATAAAAACCAGTTCAAACCAGTAATAACCGATTTAAACCGGTAATAACCAGTTTAAACCGGTAAAAACCAGTTTGAACAGGTAAGAACCAGTTTAAACCTGTAAAAACCAGATTAAACCGGTAAAAACCAGTTTAGACCAGTAAAAACAGTTTTATATTTTTATAGCTCCAGGAGATGCTGTACCACAGCCAGCTACTGACCCTCCTCTTGTTGATATTCCCGATGTAAAAGGTTCAGTTTTAGATTTTTTAGATTTTTCTCATTAAATGTCATTCCTTAATTTATATTTTATATGATATTCATTAATCTAAATACTGTTAGACAATTTGATGTAACTTTAAATAATTATACATTTTAGTCCATCTGACTTAATTTTCAATAGATCTCTCAATTATAATAAATCTAAAACAAACTTTTGTCAATTTAAATAAACTATGTTTTTAAATGTGATGTGTTTATAAATTACGTTTTTAATCTGTTTTTATTATTCACACTAGAATGTTGTGTTCGCAATAATGTGTCGGCTCACTGTCTGGACGCCTGCTCGTTTGACATTGACCTTCAAGCTGTCCACGGCCTTGGTCTTCAGTGCACCGCTGACCTTCCCAAGTTTATTGCCTGCGCTGCGGGTTAGTGCGTTTAGACTTACGAGATTTTAAATATTACGCTGTTTTTTTAAATACATTTTAATATTGGATTGTTCGTTACAAGATTTTGGAAAACTAGTAGATTCTATAACAAAAAAATAATGAATTTTTAGTTTGGAAATATCCTGTGGTTAATAACTTCTGATCTTTGCTCTGTTAATTACTATCAAGAGTAGTTGAAAAGTATATTGAAATGTAAATCTTAACTATCAAATTTATGTCTATTAAATTCAAATTACAACATTTGCGACTTTAATTAACGTGACTAAGCATTAATTCTCTTAATCTGAATCACTGTCTTTCACAACTTACTGCAAATTTGTGCTGATGTGACGTTACTTGTTTCAGACGGGCGTAATCACACCGGGTGCTGCGTAGACAATGGCGTACCTAAGCTGTGTCTGTCGTACTGCGCTGGTGTTGTGCCTGAATCAACGTCGCTTCATTGTTTCGCTCACGTAATGGATATCGTTTACTGTCTCGAACGCGGTCATTGTAAGTTGTTCATTCAATATTTGCTGATTCTAGCAGATTAATGATCTAAAACTAGTTTAAACTAGTTTGAACTAGTTTTAGACTAGTTTTAAATTAGTTTAAACTAGTTTAAACTGGTAAACCAGTATTTATAAAAATATACAAAAACTGCTAAAAATCTTATTCTTAAAAGTCGTATAAATTGTATAGAAAAAGTTTGTCTTTCTATTTTTAGCTCATCTGCCTAGCAGGCCATTAAATGTGACAGCCAATCACGACAATGGAAAGATTCAGGTTACCTGGGACACTCCCACTGTTAACTCTGCACTGGTTGGTTCGTACAGAATTGAATATAAACATAATTCGTCAACCGATTTTATGCATACACGGGTATGTGAACATTTTTTGACTCATTATTTATTTATTTATTCGTTTATTTCTTCATATAAATAAATATATAGCAAGTCAGTAATAGCATTACTACATAAAAGATAAAAAATATAGCTTTGCTATCACTTTGATTTCACTTTGATATCGCTTTTATATCGCTTTGATATCGCAGTTACTTCCGCGTGATGTTCGTTCAGCCGTTCTTGCTGACGTTCATGCACACACTGACTACATTATCACTTTATTTGCCAGCAATCACCACGGATCCAGTCAGCCTTCGAATCCCGCGCGTGTTATGATCTACGGTAAGCATTTCTTGTTACAAAAATCGTGAATTTAAGTTTAATATATTTTCGCGACTTAAATTTTTATCGTAAAAATTTACGATTCTACTTAGATTCTATTACAATTAATCTCGAATATTATATTTTTGTAATTTTAGAGTTGCCCCCCTCCCAGCCCACTTCAGTGTCAGCAGAACTTGTGGGTAACCATAACGTGTTAGTTAAATGGCATTCGCCTGAATTTAACGCAAATGAAGTAATAGCTTATGTAATACATTACGATACAGTGGATGTTGATAACGCTGCTGTAAAATCATTGGTAAGTTGAAAACTTATCAATTTATTTTATTTATAGTTTATAAAACTCAATAACTTTTTATTTATTTAATTTAATGCAGTTTTACTTTTAAGTGTATACATTGATACAAAATTATTTTTTATTTGTGTGATTTATTGCAATTTTATTTTTAAATATTGATGAAGGATTTTATTTAATACGTCTTGGAATTATGCAGTGACATAGAAAGGATTTTACAAGGTGAGGGAGGAATCTACAAAAAATTAAGTAGTGGTACCTTTTTTTCTTTAGGTTATCACTCAATTTTTTGTAACCAGATTTTTCATCCATAAAATTTGTTAAATTTTCACAGGAATTAGTTTTAGCTCTAAACTTATGACTTTAACATTATAAAAAATAATTTCATATATCAAATTTTGAGATTATAACTCCCCTACAACCCCGTCCCCCTCTTGTCTAAACCCCCCCCCTTAAATTAAAGTAGTTTTGTGATATTTGTAATAGGTACAGGTATCAGAAAGAAAGTTTGACTTTGTGCTCGAAAATCTGGGGTTCAATTCTCAATACAGTATTTACGTTACCGCTAGGTCCGTACATTGTGTCAGTGAATCATCAAATGTTACTGTAATCACAACATCAGCAGCTCCCTCTACTGGTTTGCGATTGTAACTTTTTGTAATTTTTAAGTTTTTATATAATACAAGAAAGTTAATACTGATATTATGCAGCGCTTATTTGTAAAGTTCTGTTTTTAGCGTATACAAGCAAATTAATGCTATTAAGTAGCATTTTGTTGTAAATGTTCTAGTTTTAGGTAATACAAGAAAATAAATTCTGAAGTGAAACTTGTGTTAATAGCGAATTTAAAGAAATTATCAATATATTGATTGATATAATGCTTTAGTTAAATAGAATTACTTATTTAGTTTTTAAGATACATTAAATGAATAGCTGTCGATAGATATTGTAAAAGATATGAAGCTTAATCAGTTTTGTAACTGAACAAGTTTAAGCAATAAACTGTTTTATTTATATAACATAATTTATATTTGTGTACAACTGGATAATGTGCAACTAAATATTTTAAGCTCAATTCTTCTTATAATTGGATTAAAATACACTAAATATTACGTTTTTCTTATTTCAGCTCCGTCAAGACGAAATCTTGCTTTTGGTATCGGCATCTTCTTTCTGTTCATGATCATATTTGGTCTGGTGATTTTGATTCTATTCAGACGTTTTGGTCACAGATGGAGAACGCATCAACGTTTTAAACAATCCGTCTCTTTTGAGAATCCTGGCTATGCCAGTCTTAATGAAGCGCAGGTTAGCGGGTCTACTCGAAGTTTAATTAATTCATTTAAACTGTAAGTAAAGACTAATGCGAAGTTTTATTAATATGGATGAAGTCTAATTAAAGTCAGTGATTTCGCAGTAAACATTTGCAATAAAAGATTCTGTAGCAAAAGAAAATTTCAGTAAATTATCTTTTTGCACTAGGTTTTACAAAATGACTTGGCAAAATCAAGATTTGCTGTAAAATACTATATAACAAAACGTAATAAAACAAAATATGAAATAAAATCTTATATTGTAAAACATCTTATCAGCAAAAAAATTTGCTGTAAAACGCTTTGCAGTAAAATATTTTGCATTGAAAGAAATTATGATACAGTGTGAAAGAATTTAAAAAATCAATTTTTTGTCGAGTATGCCTATTCGGCTCCCAAAAAGTAATTTTTCCAACTTCAGGTTCATCTACCCGGAGACGAAGACGACTTCCACCTACCCTCCACCACCGCGCGGAATGACCCGGCCTCAAGTTCAGCTCTCATGGAAAACTACGACCGGAATAACAGCGTGGAATCTAAATACACAGCAAATGACGCTTTCGACAATCTCGCTAGAGATCGCATGATCGACGGAAGTTCCAACCAATGGGGAGCGTCGGATGCGGGCTACGCGACGCTGCCATTGGCTGGGAGTAGGTCGGATAGTCGTCGTTGATGCGGGTTTTAAACTATGGCAGTTGTTGAAAAGTTGAAAGTTTGTTTTTAAGATCTAATTTTTAAATGAACATCTAGTATTTGATTTGTGAATTATAAAACTGATTGCAAAAAAGTCTATCAGTGGTATTACTGAGATTATATAGAGTAAGGTGCTTTTTAATTCTGTGATTAATACAGTCTTTGAAATCTCATTTGATTGACAGTCTTACTGAATGTATTTTCAAATTTTGTTTAATGTAGGTTTATTCGTATATAGTATATGATTGTTGCGTTATTTTTATGCTATAAATGACAGTGAATTTATTAAATATACAAGAATGCTTATTTATATTGCTTAGCGGTATAATTGAAATTCTATTATTAATAGAATGCATACTATAAAACTTCTATTAGAAATAGGATGTTTTTGGTGAAATATTGATAATTATTATTAAATTTTCTTCTAACCAAGTACACTCTATTAAATTTACTACTACTAATAATAATAATAATAAATTTGAACAATATTAAATTAAATACATTTATTATTGTTGAATATTGTTATAAAACGTTTTGCAATTTTGTTTAATATAGTAAACATTTAATTAGTTACTTTACAGTCAATAAATGCTTATATAAAAATGTTGTGCCACTCGTAGTGTCAGTGAAAAGATACATCTATTCTAAACAAACTCTTAAAAAATGCAATGAAAATTAACTTTATAAACTACATTACGTTATTTTATTTTTTTGTTAAATCTTTTTCAAACTGTCTATAACAGTTATTAATTCATACGCTTCTAAACTTCAGAATCCGTGTTCAATGTATATAGACTTTGTTTGAATTTAAAAGCATGACATCTTTTGTAATAATTCATTCTAATGTTGCTGTATTTGCTAAATTTAATGATTAATTCTCACAATGTATTCTTTTCTGTTATACTGTTACGACTTATATTACGTTTTACTGTTTTGTTAAAAGCATCGCTTGCTCGCTTAATGCTCTCGCTTAGTTTGTTTTATTTCTTAGTGAATTTGTTAAATTTGTGTATAAATTGTATAAAAGATACAAGTCACTCCTGATTTTTCACGTTTACTTTCAATATCGAACATTTTATTAATCGTTATAAATAAACTAAGTAACATTATTGTTTCGTTTAATTAAATGCTAATATAAAAAGCAATAGCTTCAATAAGTCATTTATATTATAATATAATAGTCATTCAATGAAAATTATAGAAAAATAAGTATTAAATTTGAGTGATTTATATAAATTTACTGATAATTCTAAGCAATAAACGCAATGCAAAAAGATATTTAAAAGTTGTTAAATAATTTAAACAATTGTATTTAGAAGGTTCATATAAGATATTATTACATATTAGATATTTGAATAACTTAAATTGCACAAAATACAATATATCTAATTTTTCTTACACGAGTATAAAGTATGCAATAATATAATTTTTCTTAAATTATACTTATAAATAGATGATATTAATCATGTTTTTTATAATAATAATCATAGCATGATTAATATAAGTTTTTATATGTATCAGAAAATTACAAAAGATCATCGATATAATTACAGATGATATAAATTAATACGAATGATTTACATAACAAATCATTATCGCATTAATGCAAATTAAATCCTGAAGTTATGATTCTGCTTTCGCTTCTTTCAATTCAAATATTCCGCAAACCATATTTGCTGGTACAGCCTCATCTACGAGGGAAAAAGAACAAGAAACTAGAACTAGTATTAAAAAATTAGAAGAAAAGCTTACTTTTAAAAGTATATTATAGCGTATAGATTTGTTTTTAGCGATAATTTCATGTCATTGCATGATTAACGCAATATTTATATAGATGTTACAATTGTCAATATATTTTAACTGAGTTGCATTAACTGAGTTACTGCATTAACTTATCTTATTAGAATTAATTGAGTAATAATTATAATTATAAAAATTAACCAAGTAATTGTATTAACCGAGTAGTTTTAACCGAACTGAGTTATTGTATTAAATTATTTTAGTAGTATTAACCAAACTGAATGTTAAGTTAACTGAGTTGTTGTCATTACTTAACTGAGTTATATTAACTGTAATAAATTACTGTATTAACCGAATGTGTTCTTGTATTAAATTTACTGAGATATTTTATTAACTGAATTTCTGTTCTAACTTAACTGACTTTCACAATACAACTGTACAAACAGATAAATATAACAAACTTAAAATTATAAAGATAATATTATTAGATTTTTAAACGACGTAAACTTACTAATAAACTTCGGAGGCGGTAAATTCAATTCATTCATGATCTTTGTAAATTGTTCTAAACTTTTAGTAAGTCGTGGATTTAGTCTTTTTTCTTCTTCAACTGAAGTTACAGTTCTACCTGAATTCAATGTCAAAAAAGTATTTATAAAGATTATACAGCTTAGGAGTAATTTATGAGTAAAGTTCTAGGATTAGGGTTGTTGTGATATATTACAAGGGTTAATATTAATGTATCGGGAATAGAAATTGTCTCGAATTTTTATTTGTTTGTCATTTGAGAAGGAAAATTGTTTACATTTTATTTATTTATAGTAAACAATTTTACGCAGTAAAATTATTTACTGCGTTAAGAAAGAATCCAATGTTCACTCATCACTCTATTTCAGTGAATTCAGTTCAAGTCATAGTCTTTGTGCTGATGTGACGTTAAACAAACTTGGGTTATTAATAGGTTTTAGTAGAACAAAATTATTAAAAAGAAGAGTGTAAAAAGTATTTGTAACACGCATCCTTCAGCCAGTTATACACCTCATGATTATAATAATCTAGTACAAAAACAATTTCAGGAATAAAAAATATATATAAGTTTAATTTAACCTAAATTTAGCTTCAAATAAATTGTCTAATTTCAAATAATTTCAAGATTACACTAAAATAATACTAAGAGTAATTTAACCAGTATAGTCATGCGCTGGATAGAGAGCGTAGTCATCAGGGAGTGTGAATATCTTCTTATGAACTGATTCATAAAGTCTAGCTGGGTTGCCTATAAGTAAAAGAGTAACAAATTTTAATCATGACTTGATTTGATTGTTAAATAAATCTGTTAGATATTTTATATCTGAACACAATGGTAGAGTACATGAGAAAACACCGAATAAAAATTATATTTATTCACTGTTTACATTCGCTGAAATAATTTAATTATTATAAAATCTAATATGTAATAATGTACCTTCTCAAAACAGTTATTTAAATTATTTACTGAATATTTTATATCTTTATGCGTGTGTCATTTAAAATGATAATTAAGAAAATGAAACGCTAGCATTAAATTGTAATGAAAGTTCACAGAATTCAAACCCCCAACTCACCCTGCTGGAAGTCAGTTCTACCGCACCCGCGAATCAACAGCGCGTCACCAGTGAACACCATTCCCTTCTCGTGCCAAACGTAAGTCATGCAACCTTAACGGAAAAAAGAAATTTACAATAAAAAAAAACAATAATTTCTAACTGTGATAAAACTACAGAATAAAACAGAAATTTAGAAGCAAAGTTTTGAAATGATGTTGAGATTTAGGAAGTACAGCTTAAAATAGAAGTACATTGCAACCGTTTGCTAAATCAAAATAAAGTTAAAGCTTAGTAATATTAACGAGTAATATGTAATAACATTAACAAATTCAAAATATCAATTAACGAGTCATTTATATAGCAAACATCGGAGCACAAAATATGAGTCTCATATAAAATCAACGATAAATTCAGAATAATAAAATTTTGCAGCTAAAGAATATAGAATAAGAGAACAAAAGATTCAGCCAGACAATCAACAAACAAAAAATATCAGTTTTAAGTAACAAATTAAATCAAATCAAATAACAAATGAAAAAACAATAAAAATCAAAACAAATAAAATTAATAAAATAACAAATACCATCTGTGTGTCCAGGAGTGCTGAGTACGTCTAAATGAAATTTTCCAAATTCTATTTTGTCCCCCTCCACAATGTGTCTGTCCGCTGAAGCTTTTGAATGAGCCGCAATGACACTTCGGCATCCCTTGATCCTCTTCTTGATCTCACCAGATCCAGTAATGTGATCAGCGTGAAGATGCGTGTTTACTATATGTGAAAATAAAGAATTTCATGATTATTTCATCTAGAATTTATCCAGTTAAGATGCAAGTTAGATAACCTCTAATCCGTAAAATACTGGCAGTGATCAATTTTAAATTCTGCTTTTGTTTGGAAATTTGTATTTGTATTATTTAGAAATTTGTTTTATTATTTATATGAAATAAGATCATGAAGTAAAAATTACTACTACTGCTTCGCAGTTCAAATGCGGTTACAAGAATTGCAGCCTACATAAACACATGCATAAATCATACCAGTTAATTTGAAATAAGGTTATAACTAAACAAAACAATACATGTAGACCTAATATTTAAATCAAAACTTAGAAACATTACAACAATTGTACAGACATAACTGCTATCTCGTTGTAATAAATTGTATCGTCAACTAAATCACTTTAAAAATTGCCCATAATATATAAAAATCCACTATAATCTCATATTATAAAAATGCATAAGTTACCAGCATAGAGTAGGTTCAGTTGCAAGTCCTTTATAAGGTTTACATCTCGCTCAACCAGCTCAAGTACAGGATCAATAATGACAGCTTCCTTCGTCTCTTTGTCACCCAGCAAGTATGTGTATGTGGAAGACTTGCCATCGAAAAGCTGCAGTCAAAAACATCTTAAATTAAAAATTTATAAGTCAGATTTAAGGCAACACTTTACAAATGAGTGTCTAGTGTCAAACGTTTTTTGACAAAACTTTATCATATTACACATACAGTTAATGTCCAAAATAAAACTATGTATATTAAACTATTATACTCTATTATAAACTATTATAAACTATTATACTCTTAGAATATATTGAACTTTAACTACATTATATAGCATTAATATACATATATGCTTACTATTATATTCGTGGTACAATGTTATAATACTATATTCATATTACCTGCCTAAATACATGATCTTTGCGCACTTCACTATAAGTTCTCAATGATAATACAGCAGCCCTGGATCTACTTAATCCTTGTATTACATCTACTAGCAACGCTCCGCCTTTTTGAAATACCATCATTCCCATAAGTGCCATCATAAACAAGTAATTAAAAGTATTTCTAGCAACAGTTTAATATAAGATAGCTTCCTTTTAACTTATTATTTTAATACCATGGGCTATGATACTAGAACACTAATGTTTATTCTATTTTTTGCGACCTATCGTATATTTTAAGCTCTGCGTATTATTCAAACAGTATATGGGAAAATACTTCAGGCTTGCAGTGCGGGTATTTTTGCTCTCTGATGAAAACGCATTGCAAATAACATTATAATTGTCAATATCACTGATCATTTGATAGGCTCGGCGTTTTTGCATCCAATAAATGCCTGAGTTCGAACAAAAGGCTGCAACTTCTGGTATAAAAAGATTACATTCGACCATAAATCCAGTACAAAAATGAATATTTAGCCTAAAATTCTCAGTATGCTAAAATCTGATCGTGTAAATACAGCATATTTCCGTAGCTACTAAGTGTAATATGCTGACTAAATTTTTTTCTTGCCAATTTTTCAAGTTGAGAAATTTGAATGATCCTCTTTTGAAAATACTCAAAATATCACAAAAGCAAATCGGTCGATAAATCATTACAGTTATGTGTTAAGTATATCAAGAAATGCATACTTCAATAGCCTAGAAGTCTGCTTGATAATTCATAAATTTTGAATCACCTCAACTTTTACGATTATTTATTATTTTTACATTTTACCCACTAAGTTATTGACTAAGAATAATTGTTTGATTCATTAATTAAAAACACAAATTATGAACATTTTTAGTGTTGTCATAATATTACATAGATATAAGCATTACATTATTATAGTATACAGTAATGCTTATATCTATATAGAGCGAGTTTACTATTGTTAATTTTTTGTTAAAGTTCTTTTAGATTTAAACTGGTTAATAACACTAGTTATATTAAAACAATGTATTATTCTACGAAATGTAAGATCTATGATCAATTTCGAGTTCTATAATCACGATTGTCTTACAAAATGACATAAAAAATCTTGACAGCAATCAATTATAAAAGATCACTACTTATAGATAGCTTCAGTGCTTTTTTTGTAAAAGAACAGTTGTGCCGGTACTCAGTTGAGGTGATTAGGTTTTCTGAATTTAACGCGGAAGTGATTTTGTAAGAAAATATCATTTATTACTATTAAGGTTAAATCACGACTTCGAA